>ONZH01004529.1:0-106277 GCA_900303285.1 Rhinella marina | reverse complement strand
TTTATTATCCTTGACTGTGACATCACTGTGTTTATTATCTCTGTACTGTGACATCACTGTGTTTATTATCTCTGTACTGTGACATCACTGTGTTTATTATCCCTTGACTGTGACATCACTGTGTTTATTATCCCTGTACTGTAACATCATTGTGTTTATTATTCCTGGACTGCGACATCACTGTGTTTATTATCCCTGGACTGTGACATCACTGTGTTTATTATCCCTTGACTGTGACATCACTGTTTTTATTATCTCTGTTCTGTGACATCACTGTGTTTATTATCCCTGTTCGGTGACATCACTGTGTTTATTATCCCTGTTCGGTGACATCACTGTGTTTATTATCCCTGGACTGTGACATCATTGTGTTTATTATCCCTGGACTGTGACATCACTGTGTTTATTATCCCTGAACTGTGACATCACTGTGTTTATTATCCCTTGACTGTGACATCACTGTGTTTATTATCTCTGTACTGTGACATCACTGTGTTTATTATCTCTGTACTGTGACATCACTGTGTTTATTATCCCTGGACTTTGACATCACTGTGTTTATTATCCCTGTACGGTGACATCACTGTGTTTATTATCCCTGTACTGTGACATCACTGTGTGTATTATCCTTTACTTTGACATCACTGTGTTTATTATCCCTGTACGGTGACATCACTGTGTTTGTTATCCCTGTACTGTGACATCGCTGTGTTTATTATCCCTGTACGGTGACATCACTGTGTTTATTATCTCTGTACTGTGACATCGCTGTGTTTATTATCCCTGTACGGTGACATCACTGTGTTTATTATCCCTGTACTGTGACATCACTGTGTTTATTATCTCTGTACTGTGACATCACTGTATTTATTATCCCTGTACTGTGACATCACTGTGTTTATTATCTCTGTACTGTGACATCACTGTGTTTATTATCCCTGTACGGTGACATCACTGTGTTTATTATCCCTGTACAGTGACATCGCTGTGTGTATTATCCCAGTGCAGGAAGAGGTCTGTGTTTGTGTGTTTGTTTTCTATTTTTCAGGGTCGTGAATGCAGAGGACTATGTCGGATTCGGTGGACTACGTCAGACCAGCTTTTTTTTTTTTTTTTTTAATAAAATGGTCAAACAGGGGTCTGGGGGAGTGTTTATTTCAATAAAATGTTTTATACTTGTGTGTGTGTATTTTTTTTTTTACAATACTACAGTTTTAGTAATTACTGCTATCTACAGACGGCCCTGATTACTAATACTGGGCTTAGTGCTTGCCGGTATGGCAGGCCAGCACTGACCCCAACATCTATTACCTCGGCACCCACCGCCACCAGGGGTGCCGGGAAGAGCCGGGTACCCGCAGGACCGGACCTTCTAAATTGAGGGTCTGGCTCTGGGGCGGCTGCAGGCTGGTACCATTAGGCTGGGAAGGGCCAATAACTGTGTCCCTTCCCACCCTGGTAGTGCCAGGCTGCCGCTGCTGGTTGTATCTGGCTGGCGAAGGAAAAAAAGGGGGGACCCCACGCCATTTTTTAAACAAAAATAATTAAATAATTTTAAAAAAAGGCGTGGGGTGGTGGCGGTGGGTGCCAAGGTAATAGATGTTGGGGTTAGTGCTGGCCTGCCATACCGGCAAGCTGGCCTGCCATACCGGCAAGCACTAAGCCCAGTATTAGTAATCATTAGTTTATTATCACTGTACAGTGATAATAAACACAGTGATGTCACAGTACAGAGATAATAAACACAGTGATGTCACAGTACAGGGATAATAAACACAGTGATGTCACCGTACAGGGATAATAAACACAGTGATGTCACAGTACAGGGATAATGCACACAGTGATGTCACAGTACAGGGATAATAAACACAGTGATGTCAAAGTACAGGGATAATACACACAGTGATGTCACAGTACAGGGATAATAAACCTCAGATCAACACATTGTGTCCCCATCAGACCTCAGATCAGCGTCTTGTGCCCCCCTCAGACCTCAGATCAGCGTCTTGTGCCCCCATCAGACCTCAGATCAACACAATGTGCCCCCATCAGAGCTCAGGTCAGCATCTTGTGCCCCCATCAGACCTCAGGTCAGCGTCTTGTGCCCCCATCAGAACCCAGATCAGCGTCTTGTGCCCCCATCAGACCTCAGATCAACACAATGTGCCTCAACACTCTGCACTTACAAGCATGTAACTGAATTTAATGGCAACTGTGTTTCCCTATTGAAAATGTTTATCAGTGTGTGAATAATAATAATATAACATGTAGCGTAAAAACATTAGCCTAGGGTAGGATCCTGCCTAAAGAGTCTACCTTGTTGCGGTGGCAGGCTTACTAATCTTTTGGGCAAAAAAAGCAGTTGTGATATGCCATAAAAAAGAAAGATTTAATGTGCTATGTGGAGGCTGCTGCATATTAAGCAAATCTGTAAAGTTTACCCGAAAGGGGGGGGCCCGCGAAATTTGCCTGTAGGGGGCCCCGAAATTCCTCATGGCAGCCCTGTCTCTGAGTCATACCTTCACATATGATTATGGATATTTCTATATAATATTGAAATCACTTAAAGCAGTATTCAAGCTTTTTGATATTTATGACTTATCCTCTGAATGAGTCATCAACATAAGATTGTTAGGGGTCCAACTTCAGATGCCCACACCAATCAACTTAATGGGAACTGAGTGCAGTGTGCCAGCACTGCCATTACACAGTGGACAGAGCCTTCTGGTTTCCAGCCCTTTTCAATGTTTAGTTTCTGACAGCTGACGAAAACAGATGATTGGTGGGGTAGCTAGGTGTAAGACTCCTACCAAACCAATATTGATGATGATCGATTTAAAAAGATAGAATACTCCTTTAGCGTAGAATCTGAAGCAATTTAAATTGCATCTGAAATATGTGATTCACTGTAGATGTCATTCTTTCTTCCGGTTTCTCTTTATCCTTACATTTTGCGTTGAGGAATATGAAATGCACACTGATGACAGATAATGAGTAACCAAAAGGTCTGCTCCAATGTGCTAATATTCTGCATACTAGATTTGTAGTTACAAGTAATGGCACACAGCTTGGCAGTTACAGTCTCTAACTGGTACCCAGTTTGGTAGTTGTACAGTCATGGCCAAAAGTTTTGAGAATGATACAAATATAAATTTTTACAAAGTCTACGGCTTCAGTTTTTATAATGGCAATTTACATATACTCCAGAATGTTATAAAGAGTGATCAGCTTAACAGCAATTACTTGCAAAGTCAATATTTGCCTAGAAAATGAACTTTATCCCCCAAAGCACATTTCAACATCATTGCAGCCCTGCCTTAAAAGGATCAGCTAACATCGTTTCAGTGATTGCTCCATTAACACAGGTGTGGGTGTTGATGAGGACAGGGCTGGAGATCAATCTGTCATGATTAAGTAAGAATGACACCACTGAACACTTTAAAAGAAGGCTGGTGCTTGGCATCATTGTTTCTCTTCTGTTAACCATGGTTATCTCTAAAGAAACACGTGCAGTCATCATTGCACTGCACAAAAATGGCCTAACAGGGAAGAGTATAGCAGCTAGAAAGATTGCACCTCAGTCAACAATCTATCGCATCATCAAGAACTTCAAGGAGAGAGGTTCCATTGTTGCCAAAAAGGCTCCAGGGCACCCAAGAAAGACCAGCAAGCGCCAGGACCGTCTCTTAAAAGTGTTTCAGCTGCGGGATCGGGCTACCAGCAGTGCAGAGCTTGCTCAGGAATGGCAGCAGGCAGGTGTGAGTGCATCTGCACACACTATGAGGCGGAGACTCTTGGAACAAAGCCTGGTCTCAAGGAGGGCAGCAAAGAAGCCACTTCTCTCCAGAAAAAACATCAGGGACAGACTGATATTCTGCAAAAGGTACAGGGAGTGGACTGCTGAGGACTGGGGTAAAGTCATTTTCTCTGATGAATCCCCGTTTTGATTGTTTGTGACATCTGGAAAACAGCTTATTCGGAGAAGACGAGGTGAGCGCTACCACCAGTCTTGTCTCATGCCAACTGTAAAGCATCCTGAAACCATTCATGTGTGGGGTTGCTTCTCAGCCAAGGGAATCGGCTCTCTCACAGTCTTGCCTAAAAACACAGCCATGAATAAAGAATGGTACCAGAATGTCCTCCGAGAGCAACTTCTCCCAACCGTCCAAGAGCAGTTTGGCGATCAACAATGCCTTTTCCAGCATGATGGAGAACCTTGCCATAAAGCAAAGGTGATAACTAAATGGCTCAGGGAACAAAACATAGAGATTTTGGGTCCATGGTCTGGAAACTCCCCAGATCTTAATCCCATTGAGAACTTGTGGTCAATCATCAAGAGACGGGTGGACAAACAAAAACCTACAAATTCTGACAAAATGCAAGCATTGATTGTGCAAAAATGGACTGCTATCAGTCAGGATTTGGTCCAGAAGTTGATTGAGAGCAAGCCAGGGAGAATTGCAGAGGTCCTGAAGAAGAAGGGTCAACACTGCAAATATTGACTTGCTGCATTAACTCATTCTAACTGTCAATATAAGCTTTTGTTACTCATAATATGATTGCAATTATATTTCTGTATGTGATAAAAACATCTGACAAACACACATAAAAACCAGAGGGCAGCAGATCATGTGAAAATATAATATTTGTGTCATTCTCAAAACTTTTGGCCATGACTGTAGTCTTTATTGGCACACAACTTAATATTTACTATCTCTGTTGAGCTCACAGAGAAACTTATGGTATTGAGGGACAATGTGTTCTAAATGTTGGATCCTGCACCCCGTGCGATGGTTGGGGTGCTTTCACAGTGTTCCCAAATTGTTGCATTTAAAGAGGCTCTGCCAGTATGATCAACCCTACAAAACTAGACATACTGTCTGGTAGGGGTTATTATGTCGATTAAAACAATACCTTTCTTTTTTCTGTATGGTAAATGGCTATAGACTCATATGCAAATGAGAAGTTCGAGCACCAGTTGGCGGGGCTGAATCCTTGGAGCACTGCTTTGTAACAGCCCCTGTGCTCTGTACATTCCCCCTCCCCTTGATTGACAGGTCTAGACACCACCAGTCTTTATAATCAAATATTCTTGTTGGGAATAAAGCAGTAATATGTATATTACCTTTCTGAGCATATGTCAATGTGGTAAGGCTATAGTACATTTATTAACCCCTTAATGACCGGGCCATTTTGCACCTTCGTGACCAGACTGATTTTTGCTAATCTGACATGTGTCAGTTTATGTGGTAATAACTTTGGAACGCTTTTACTTATCCAGGCCATTCTGAGATTGTTTTCTCGTCACATATTGTGCTTCACGACAGTAGTAAATTTGTGGCAAAATATTTCATTTTTATTTATAAAAAAATAGCAAATTTAAAAAAAATTTGGAAAAATTAGCAAATTTCCAAATTTAAATTTCTCTACTTTCAAAATAAATAGTAATACCTCCAAAAATAGTTATTATTTTACATTCCCCATATGTCTACTTTATGTTGGCATCATTTTATAAATGTCATTTTACTTTTTTAGGACATTAGAGGGCTTAGAAGTTTAGAAGCCATTTTTCAAATTTTCACCAAATTTTCCAAAACCATTTTTTTTAAGCACCAGTTCAGATGTAAAGTGATTTTGAGTGGCTTACAAAATGAAACCCCCCATAAATGACCCCATTTTAGAAAATACACCCCTCAAATTATAAAAAACTGCTGTTACAAACTTTGTTAACCCTTGAGGTGTTCCACAAGAATTAAAGGAAAATGGAGGTGAAATTTCAAAATTTCACTTTTTTTGGTAGATTATTCATGTTAATAATTTTTTTCTTGCAACACAGCAAGGGTTAACAGCAAACTAAACCTCAATATATATTGCTCTGATTCTGCAGTTTACAGAAATACCCCATATGTGGTGGTAAATGTTTCTATGGGTTTGTGGCAGTGGTCAGAAGGGAAGGAGCGCCATACGGATTTTGGAGGCAGATTTTGCTAAAATAGTTTGTAGGCACCATTTTGTAATTGAGAGACCCTGACGTACCCCTACAGTGGAAACCCTCAAAAAGTGACCCCATTTTGGAAACTACACCCTTCAACGAATATATTAAGGGGGGTACTGGCCACTTTGACCCCCTAAGCGTTTTACGTAATTTGGAAACACTTGGCTATGAAAATGAAAAGTTTCATTTCTTCCAATAAAATGTTGCTATAGCCCCAGTCTAAAGACTACGTTTTTTCTCTCAGTTATATATCCTACAGTGCAGTGAAAAATTCTGTCATGTGCTGCACACTAGCCGGAGTCTAGAAAATATACGTTTTTCTCTCAGTTATATATCCTACAGTGCAGTGAAAAATGGAGTGGTTTGCGGTACAATAGCCGGAGTGTAGAAAATATAAGTTTTTTCTCTCAGTTATATATCCTACAGTGCAGTGAAAAATTGAGTGGTTTGCAGTACAATAGCCGGAGTGTAGAAAATATAAGTTTTTTTCTCTCAGTTATATATCCTACAGTGCAGTGAAAAATTGAGAGCATTGCAGTGCAATAGCCGCAGTCTAAAGACTACGTTTTTTCTCTCAGTTATATATTCTACAGTGCAGTGAAAAATTCTTTTGTGTGCTGTACACTAGCCGGAGTGTAGAAAATATAAGTTTTTTCTCTCATAGTAACATAGTAACATAGTATATAAGGCCGAAAAAAGACATCTGTCCATCCAGTTCGGCCTGTTTTCCTATAAGTTGATCCAGAGGAAGGCAAAAAACCCCTGTGAGGTAGAAGCCAATTTTCCCCACTTTAGGGGAAAAAAATCCTTCCTGACTCCAATCAGGCAATCAGAATTACTCCCTGGATCAACGACCCCTCTCTAGTAACTATAACCTGTAATATTATTAATCTCCAAAAATATATCCAGGCCTCTCTTGAACTCTTTTAGTGAACTTACCATCACCACCTCCTCAGGCAGAGAGTTCCATAGTCTCACTGCTCTTACCGTAAAGAATCCTCTTCTATGTTTGTGTACAAACCTTCTTTCCTCCAGACGCAGAGGATGGCCCCTCGTCACAGTCACAGTCCTGGGGATAAATAGATAGTGGGAGAGATCTCTGTACTGACCTCTGATATATTTATACATAGTTATTAGATCTCCCCTCAGTCGTCTTTTTTCTAAAGTGGGTAACAGGAGAAAAGCACCCCATAATATGTTACCCATTTTCTCCTGAATACGGCAACACCCCATATGTGGTGGTAAACTGCTGTGGGGGCACATGGCAGGACTCAGAACAGAAGGAGTGCCATATGGATTTTACAACACAGATTTTGATGGATTGGTTTGCGGGAGCCATTGATTTTTATTTTTTTGAGCTATTGTCTTATGTAGGGGCTCATTTTTTGCAGGATGAGGTGAGGTTTTCATTTGGTACCATTTTGGGGTAAATACGCCTTTTTGATCGCTTGGTATTACTCTTTTTGTGAGTCAAGGTGAAAAAAATAGCTGTTTTGGCAAAGTTTTTTTTAGCATTTTTTTTACAGCATTCACCTGAGGGGGCAAGTCATGTGATATTTTTATAGAGCAGGTTGTTACGAACGCGGAGATACCCAATATGTCTAACATTTTTATTATTGTTAAGTTTTACACATTAGATGCATTTTAGAACAGAATTAAATCTTGTTTATGTGTTGCCATTTTCAGAGAGCCATATTTTTTTTATTTTTCAGGCGATTGTCTCAGGTAGGGTATCATTTTTGCAGGACAAGATGACGGTTAGATTAGTACCATTTTGGGTTAAATACATCTTTTT
This sequence comes from Rhinella marina, assembly GCA_900303285.1. Taxonomy (NCBI): domain Eukaryota; kingdom Metazoa; phylum Chordata; class Amphibia; order Anura; family Bufonidae; genus Rhinella; species Rhinella marina. The sequence goes on along the minus strand of ONZH01004529.1, from coordinate 98,487 downwards.
GATCGCCTGCTATTACACTTTTTGTGAGGGAAGAGGGAAAAAAATGGCTATTTTGGCATAGTTTTTTAAAAAATTTTTTGCAGCATTCGCCTGGGGGGCCATCTCATGTAATATTTTTATAGAGCAGGTTGTTACGGATGTGGCGATACCCAATATGTCTAACATTTTTATTTTTGGAAAGTTTTACACATTAGATGCATTTTTGAACAGAATAAAATCTTTTTTTGTGTTGCTATTTTCTGAGAGACATATTTTTTTTATTTTTCGGGCGATTGTCTCAGGTAGGGTATCATTTTTGCAGGACAAGATGATGGTTTGATTGGTACCAATTTGGGTTAAATACACCTTTTTGATCGCCTGCTATTACACTTTTTGTGAGGGAAGAGGGAAAAAATGGCTATTTTGGCATAGTTTTTTTTTTTTTTTTTTTTTTTACAGCATTCGCCTGGGGGGCCATCTCATGTAATATTTTTATAGAGCAGGTTGTTACGGACGTGGCGATACCCAATATGTCTAACATTTTTATTTTTGGAAAGTTTTACACATTAGATGCATTTTTGAACAGAATAAAATCTTTTTTTTGTGTTGCTATTTTCTGAGAGCCATATTTTTTTTATTTTTCGGGCGATTGTCTCAGGTAGGGTATCATTTTTGCAGGACAAGATGACGGTTTGATTGGTACCAATTTGGGTTAAATACACCTTTTTGATCGCCTGCTGTTACACTTTTTGTGAGGGAAGAGGGAAAAAATGGCTATTTTGGCATAGTTTTTTTTTATTTTTTTTTACAGCATTCGCCTGGGGGGCCATCTCATGTAATATTTTTATAGAGCAGGTTGTTACGGACGTGGCGATACCCAATATGTTTAACATTTTTATTTTTGGAAAGTTTTACACATTAGATGCATTTGTGAACAGAATAAAATCTTTTTTTTGTGTTGCTATTTTCTGAGAGCCATATTTTTTTTATTTTTCGGGCGATTGTCTCAGGTAGGGTATCATTTTTGCAGGACAAGATGATGGTTTGATTGGTACCAATTTGGGTTAAATACACCTTTTTGATCGCCTGCTATTACACTTTTTGTGAGGGAAGAGGGAAAAAAATGGCTATTTTGGCATAGTTTTTTTTTATTTTTTTTTACAGCATTCGCCTGGGGGGCCATCTCATGTAATATTTTTATAGAGCAGGTTGTTACGGACGTGGCGATACCCAATATGTCTAACATTTTTATTTTTGGAAAGTTTTACACATTAGATGCATTTGTGAACAGAATAAAATCTTTTTTTTGTGTTGCTATTTTCTGAGAGCCATATTTTTTTTATTTTTCAGGCGATTGTCTTAGTTAGGGTCTCATTTTTTGCGGGACAAGATTACGGTTTGATTGGTACCATTTTGGGGTACATACGCTTTTTTGATCGCCTGCTATTACACTTTTTGTAAGGGAAGGTGACCAAAAAATGTCTGTTTTGGCACAGTTTTTTTTGTTTTTTTTTACTGCGTTCACCTGGCGAGGTGGATGACGTGATATTTTTATAGAGCCGGTCGATACAGACGCGGCGATACCTAATAAGTATACCTTTCTTTTTTCACCTTTTTTTTACCATTTTTTTTAACTTTTTTTTTGAAAATGGCTAATTTTTTTTTTAACTTTTATTATTATTTATTTATTTTTACTTTATTTTTTAACCTTTCATTTTCCACTTTATTTAACTTGGAGGTCTGATCCCCTTTACAATGCATTACAATACTTTTGTATTGTAATGCATTGGCTGTAAGTGTATTACTCAGTGTAATACACTTACAGCCTGCTTCCTGTGCGATCCAGGGGGCTGGATCGCACAGGAACGCAGGGATAGCAGCCACGATGCCTAAGGAAGGCATCGGGCTGCTATCCAAGCCATCGGGTCCCTGTCACAGCAGCACGGGGACCCGATGGCCCCGCTCGCCATCCTGAATAGCGGCGGACCATGCTGCACGCCTCATGTGCGGCGGTCAGCGCTGACCGCGGCACATGAAGGGTTAATGCGCCGGCATCGCTCGTCCGTCCTGGGGCTCCCTGACACCCCTTTTCTGCAGCGCCGTCTTTAGACGGCGCTGCAGACTGGGGACTTGCGCCGCCCGCCGTCTAAAAACAGTGGGCGGTCGGCAAGGTGTTAAAGGATATGTACATGCTAGGACACAGCTCTGCCCTCAGCATGCTGATGTCTGGCCCTGTCAATTAAGAGGAGAGGAAAGTGTGCAGAGCACAGAGGGTGTTACAAAGCAGTGCTCCACTCCAGTCTCCTTGTGCTTGAACTTTTCATTTGCATATGTATAAAAACGCAGATATCGCTGCAGCTATTCATAATACAGACAAAAAAGTGTATTGTTTTTATCTTATTTTAAACATAGAGCCCTACCAGGCAGTATGTTTGGTTCAATAGGGTTGATCCTGGTGACAGATCCTCTTTAAGTGTAAACTTTATTAGTATTCCAGGCTCAAGTTACTAGATGTAATGTTAGGCTGCTGTGACAACAGGCATTCCACTCTTACATAAACCTAGGCTGCAGGAGAATCTACTGAGGAAGGTGTATAAGGACCAAATCACCCAGGATTAACCCTAAAGTCTGACTAGCACTATGTCTTTTTACTGTGAAAGTCTTTATGGGATAATATGGTCTTGGCTCTGCCTCTGTCTGGTAAAATTTTCGGGTAGAGGTGTCATCTCTTCCTTCTGCCCTCAGTTCAGGAACATGCTGGAATTGGTCTGAAACCACTTGCAGGAAACACAGCGCCTTTTTCTGGTCACAGAGCCCTGTCCCCAGCAGAACCATTTAATACAGCCATTCTGTTCAGGATTAAGGCACTGGAAATGGTCCACAACAGCTCTTAGGGTTACTGCCTTTTCAGCAATGAACACTGGCAGAGCCCTACTCCTCAGGATCTCAGCTAAAGCATTTGTCCTGTGGTCTACTTGTGTCATACCTGACAGGTTCTCTTTACTCTTCAGTTACACACACTACTCATCAAGTGTGCCAAAAACCTTATTATGTCCCACTTTATACCTTATTCACACAGTCAGGGTTTGGTCAGTGATTTCGATGAGTGATTTTGAGCCAAAAACCAGGTGCTGCTCTAAACACAGAACAGGTGCAGATCTTTTCCTTTACCTTATCTCTGTGTAGTCTCCAATCCTGGTTTTGGCTCAAAATCACTGTTGGAAATAACTGACTGAACACTGACTGTGTGAATGAGGCATTGGCATGTACTACTGCATTTACGTAAATGAGCAAAAGAATCACTAGCCTACCATGGCTGTGAGTGTACAATGCAAAAATTACAACAGCATTTGGAGCACTTGAAACATACAGAGTATGTTAAGAACACATTGGCATAACATGTAAGAACAACATGTATGTGCAATTACTTTGTAGTGCACAACAAGAAGGGACAGTCTGAGTGCACAGTTTTGTATAGGATGTTGGTCAATGTTCTAGCTAGTTACATGTGAGCACCTCCTTACATAGTACATACAACTGTCAGACCAAACACATAGATGGGCCTACATTTACTGCTTTTTTGTCAAGGTGTTCTGTTTATTCATATTATTATTTTAAGTTTTGGAATTTTACAGTCATATTGATGTATCTTTTAGGTTCTCAAAAGTGGTCTGATTACATTGTTTGTTTTTTTTATTACACAGGGAGTCAACAGTGCCTTTGAAGTTTACCTTGTGGGAAACAACTCTAACCACTTTATCATTTCTCCAACCTCCGTCCAAGGAAAGGCTGACATCCGCATGAGAGTTGCTGTGCCCCTGGACTATGAGACGATACCCCGCTATGAATTTTCTGTAAGATTTACCCTTTAATAAATAAATTAATATTGACTTTTATATAAATTAATATACAGGACCTCAGAAGGCTTTCATAGGTTTGAGCAGCATGATATACTTGCTATATTTTAAGGGTTCAATTCATATCAATTCATAGCCAATCTTTTTTTAGGGGACCCAACAAAACATTTTGAATGTGAATTAAGAGAGCTCACATGCAGTTTTCTTTCAACATTCACGGTTTACCGCTTTGTGCGAAAAAGTAACATTCAGCAGATAAAGCTGCCAATGCATTATATATATATATATATATATATATATATATATATATATATACACTCACCGGCCACTTTATTAGGTACACCATGCTAGTAACGGGTTGGACCCCCTTTTGCCTTCAGAACTGCCTCAATTCTTCGTGGCATAGATTCAACAAGGTGCTGGAAGCATTCCTCAGAGATTTTGGTCCATATTGACATGATGGCATCACACAGTTGCAGCAGATTTGTCGGCTGCACATCCATGATGCGAATCTCCCTTTCCACCACATCCCAAAGATGCTCTATTGGATTGAGATCTGGTGACTGTGGAGGCCATTTGAGTACAGTGAACTCATTGTCATGTTCAAGAAACCAGTCTGAGATGATTCCAGCTTTATGACATGGCGCATTATCCTGCTGAAAGTAGCCATCAGATGTTGGGTACATTGTGGTCATAAAGGGATGGACATGGTCAGCAACAATACTCAGGTAGGCTGTGGCGTTGCAACGATGCTCAATTGGTACCAAGGGGCCCAAAGAGTGCCAAGAAAATATTCCCCACACCATGACACCACCACCACCAGCTTGAACCGTTGATACAAGGCAGGATGGATCCATGCTTTCATGTTGTTGACGCCAAATTCTGACCCTACCATCCGAATGTCGCAGCAGAAATCGAGACTCATCAGACCAGGCAACGTTTTTCCAATCTTCTACTGTCCAATTTCGATGAGCTTGTGCAAATTGTAGCCTCAGTTTCCTGTTCTTAGCTGAAAGGAGTGGCACCCGGTGTGGTCTTCTGCTGCTGTAGCCCATCTGCCTCAAAGTTCGACGTACTGTGCGTTCAGAGATGCTCTTCTGCCTACCTTGGTTGTAACGGGTGGCAATTTGAGTCACTGTTGCCTTTCTATCAGCTCGAACCAGTCTGCCCATTCTCCTCTGACCTCTGGCATCAACAAGGCATTTCCGCCCACAGAACTGCCGCTCACTGGATGTTTTTTCTTTTTCGGACCATTCTCTGTAAACCCTAGAGATGGTTGTGCGTGAAAATCCCAGTAGATCAGCAGTTTCTGAAATACTCAGACCATCCCTTCTGGCACCAACAACCATGCCACGTTCAAAGGCACTCAAATCACCTTTCTTCCCCATACTGATGCTCGGTTTGAACTGCAGGAGATTGTCTTGACCATGTCTACATGCCTAAATGCACTGAGTTGCCGCCATGTGATTGGCTGATTAGAAATTAAGTGTTAACGAGCAGTTGGACAGGTGTACCTAATAAAGTGGCCGGTGAGTGTATATATCGGTATATTTCTGTAAGTATATAAAACGAGGAATATGGAATAGTAGATAAAGCAGCCATCATGGTGGACAGTGAGCAACATTTCTGCCTAGCTTCCTGATTCAAACTTTTATGGCTTATCCACGGGATGTGTCATATATGTCTGATACTCCTGGAAGCCATATCTATATGGAGAAAGGGGTCTGAGTTGACAATATCCCTTAAATGTTGAGGTATGTTTGGATTCTGACACACTTTAACCATCTTTTAGCTCCTTTGAAGTATAAGGAATTAAGGAATAGCAATGCAAATAACAAGACATGTATTAGTGTTTGGAATTGTGACCAGGAGTAGGGTTTGTCTTTGTATATACTGTGCATGCAGTATATATGATACTTGAAAGGTGCATTGATACTGAACCTTAGTATTGTGCTTTTTGTATACTTTTGGTGTGATTATATAAATATCTAATTCCATATAAGGAGAATTTGGCTAGCACTAAATAATTATTTCACAACGCATTTAGATTGAATTGAATATATTTTACTGCCTAGTTTTATATATTTTACTGAAATGCACCTAAGTAGCACAGTGTATTCTGTCTCGATTCTTTTCATATTCCATGTGTATCACTGGTATTATCTGAAGGATATTGAAAGCACTGCCTTATATTTGATCTTAGTGAGCGGCATAGGTGCTCTTTTTAGGTGTAGGTATTACAAGAGCTAAGAAACCAGTGACCGTTAAATGATAAAAAGAGCAAAGTCTTCAAAAGATGAGACTAACGATTATGGGTCCTTGTGCTAACGCATAATGATAGTGATGTCAATAGTAACTGTATAAAAATGATTCCTTTGCCTAGCGGCTCCTGTGTGTTAGGGCTTCAAACCTGTATAAAGATGGCAATAGTTTTGCAGAGGTCTGAGCTGCTAAAAAGGACATGTTTGCTATCTGACAGAGGGGGCTATAAAAGTTTTATAGAGCATAAATGCTCCTCTCGACCAACATTGCCATTACCTGCCGTCTGCTTGGGTTGTATTTTTTATAGCATCTTGCATTTCTCAGTCATAAATCCGCAGTGTTAGAATAAGTCTGTAGTAATTCCAGCAATTCCTTTTGCAACTAAGGATAAAAGATCTAGTTTAAAACACCAATGAGAGGAAACTGAAAGAGAACTACAAGCTGCTGCTATTTCAGCTAAAGAGCCGATAAATAACATAAAAAAGGGAATATAAATTTAAAAAAATAGACACATAGATAGACAGATATCCTCCACAATAAGCGGCACAGTGCACTATTGGTGAAGTCCCAGCGGTCCAGACCCTGATCATAGCAGCAGACTTTCCAAGGTCTGGAAAGATAAATCACAGGAGGCATGAGTAAAAATACTTTATTTAACTTGGCTTTAAAATTTGCTCAACCATTTAGAAAGCAGAGATGAGCAAATCGATTCTACGCAAATCAAATTTCCAAAAATCTTTGTGTGGGATGAATTCAAAAACTTCTCTGGAAACCAACTGCTCAAAATAGCAGCCCATAATGCCTTGCAGTCAACCTCAGCCAGCTATGAGCTTCTATAGCTGTGCTGTTAGTTGACATGTCATAGGGAGGAGGATCCTCCAGTGGGCCCAAGCTCTGACAATAATGGACTCCTAATATAACCTTAAGGCCTATATACACAAAGAGTGAGAATCATTTCCTCTGGTAGGCCAAATGGACTTTAGTCCAACACTGATAAACACTATATAGGAACCCAACCAGGATCTGCATTTGCTTATTCATTGTAGAGATAGGATGTCTGGATGAACCGATAAATGGTTCTGAACAGTCTGAAGTGGGCTTCATCAGAGAAAACAAGTTACCCCAGTCCTCTGCAGTCCAATCTCTGTACTTCATGCAGAATGTCTGTTTGTCCTTTATGTTTCTCTTGGACAGAAGTTTTTTTCTTTGCTCCCCTTACAAATGGCAATCTCCTTGCCTGTGAAGCCCTTTTTATGCAAAGCAAAGATGACTTCAACAATCACCTTCTTTTAAAGCATGTATAGATGATGATGATCATTGTCTTACCGGGACTGTGATGCGCTCCCTGGTCTAAATAAGTGACTGGGATCATGTGCAATACATTCGGCACTTAATCCTAGTGTGCACGGGTTGCACATGCGCAGTCAGGCTGCCTCGGGTTGTTTGAGCAGTCAGTGCCCAAGGCTGCCTTACTGCACCTGCGTGCCTTGCAAATAGCAACCAGGGTAGGATCATATGCCATGTGTTTACTCTTTTTTAACAATCTAGAGGTAATGCAAATTGCCACTATAGGATCTGAAGCAGCAATCTTTGTGAAAAACAACATTTTTTTCAGTCTCAAAACTTTTGGTCGCAATTGTACATTGCCTTCTACAGAACATACATTGATATAAATGCTCACATCATAGTAGTGGTTGTAAACTAACATACCATGCCCTTTCTCCGATCCAGCTTTCACCAGAACAATATTTTAAAAGTGCATCCTTTCTGGTATTCAGTAAACTGAACACTACGTCCAATAGATATCTGACCCCCTTTGACGGCACTATCTCTATAACGTTGTCTCACTGTAATGATATAGTCGCCTCTCCGAAGAGTCAATTATAAGGGATACACAAAATGCTTGATATTTAATACAGTTGTGTTCCTTGTGATTGGTTCTTTATTCCTACAAGTATGTAACATAGTTTCTTTTTTTCAGCTGTTTGCAAATGAAAGTGTATTGGATCATGTTGGATTTTCCCAAGTGAAAATTAACCTGATCAACGAAAATGATAACCGTCCTATCTTCAGCCAGGTGCTCTACAACATCACTTTGTATGAGAATGTTACTGTGGGAACCACCATCCTCCGCGTTTCCGTGAGTGACATTTTATACATTACTGTCCGGGTTATTGTGTTTCAGTTCTCACATGAATTCTGCGAGTGAGGTTAAAATTCTTAACTAGGTTTTATTGACAGCAGAAATTTGAAGAAGGAGTTACAAAATGTGTGGATCATGCTATATTGGAAGCATCAACATAATGGGGGACATTTATCAATAATGGTATAATTTGCACCAAAAAAATACAAAAATTACAAATCAAAAGTGGGAACTTGTTTCACCTCATATATCAAAAGGTGCATGACACTTTTACAATGTGACTTTTTTTAAAATATAAACTTGATTATGCGCTTATTTCTCTCAATTTGCAACATTTTAACACCAGTAGCACTAAAATGCAACTTTTTTAAATGAAATGTGCCATTTCAGCCAACCCTGCCAGACCGCACTTGCAACATATTTGCAACATTTCCACTGGAAAATTGCGACTTTAGTCAAACTCTGGACGTTTTTGTTATTGTTTTGTTGAATGTCAATTTACTGACAAAACCCTGTTGTTTAGCTCATTTCTATCATCCTGTTTTAATACTTACCTATCACTTATTCCCACAACGAATTGTTTTTCTTTTCATAAATGCGACTTTTTGACATAAAGTCGAATCATTCCGCCACAAATGCAGCTTTTTACACAAAACACCAACACATAAGCTGGCTTAATTGTCCACAACAATTTGAGCAATATCTACCTACAAGAAAATGATAAATGAGGCATAATATGCGCCAATTTGATAGTCCTGCCCACTTTGACATTTATAACTCATTTCTGGCGTGATGCATTCTTTATGGTGAAAATTCTGGAGAAAACATTTGATATATTTGGAGCAAATCCAAACACCATTCTTTTTGGTGCATTTTTTGCCATAATTCTGGCACAACATGCTTAGTAAATGTCCCCAAGTATGTTAGTGCTTCAGCCTGCAGTGTTTTCTGTATGCTATATTTTCTTTTGCCAGATACAAATAGGATGATATCACGTCTTCATCATCAATAGTACATATTATTTTCCTGGACCATAATGTGCTACATATAGGAAAGATGCAGAACATAATATTATGCTAACTGAGTAGGTGAAGGGCACACAAATATCTGGACAATTATCTATTTAGCAATAATATCACAATGAATTTGGCCACATGGAATCTGGTCGCATAAAGAAATACTTATATTTTAATATCCACCATAAAACCAAGAACAACAAATATAAGATACAAAAATACTAATACAAAATAAAATACTAAATAAAACATACTGGATAAAAAGGGGTCCAAATGCAATCAGGTTTGTTGTCCACAGCTGCTGCTTAGTTACTGTTCAAGCAGCAGCTGTGGACAACAAACCTGATTGCATTTGGACCCCTTTTTATCCAGTATTTTTTTTATTTACTATTTTATTTTGTATTAGTAGTTTTATATTTTATATTTGTTGTTGGTTTTATGGTGGATATTAAAATGTATTTCTTTATGCGACCAGAGTCCATGTGGCCAAATTCATTGTGATATTATTGCTAAATAAATAATTGTCCAGATATTTGTGTGCCCTTCACCTACTCAGTTAGCATAATATTATTGTCATTTGGTGGTGACGGGTGAACCGCAGAAGTGTGTACCTATCCACTGTTGCCTAGAAGGGTGAGCCACTGACCTATAGATTATCAAGATGCAGAACGTACTTTTTATTACTGGGAATTAAGAAACACTGAAAAACAAGTATAAAAAAATTTGATTCTACACATTTCAGCTTTAAGTAGTAAATCATATAGGTATGTAATTGTGATAGTAAGATATGCTGCTGACACGGAGGGATGGATTTATGTACCTAACTGAATGTCATTTTAAGCCATTTTTATTTGATAAATAGTGTGGGTCCATCTGGGTGGATGAATTCCAAAAGCATCTAGTTTCTCTTTTTCTAGTGTTGGAATTGATTTCATACATTGGCTTACATGCAGAGAACTGTAAAATAGAAAAATAGCTCTTCCTGATGTGATATTTCTAAAGGTTGATCCACAGTTTTGAAGCACCGTATTAGGTTGGACTAGACTACATGCAGGAAAATGAGACTTTAGTTTATTCTTCCTAACACTATATAGGTATCTTATACATCCAGATGAAATTGAAAGCTGCTGTCTTCAATCCGGGAATAGCATTCTTTTTCACTGTAAAAGAAAAACAAATGTAAAGAAAAACCTATCTTATCTATAATAACTGCCATCATGAAGGTACTCTGAATTGGTTAAGTAACGTAGGACATTGACAAATATTGCAAAACTAGAAAAACTTTCTGTCTGCATTAGTGATGCCCACTGCTGCCTGCATGTAAGAGACGGTGACAGCTAGAGATGAGCGAATTTTTCAAAAATTCGATTCGGCTGGTTCGCGGAATTTTCCGAAAAGATTTGCTTCGATCCGAATAAATTTGTTGCGAATCACGTTAAAAAACGGCTACTTCCGGGCTGCAGAGAGCCTGGATAGTGGTGTAGAACACTGTGCCTTGCAGTAAAACGCATAGGGAGTAGTGTTGAGCGAGCACTTCTGTGCTCGTATGCTCGGGTGCTCTGGCATAATGTTAGTCAATGGGACTAAACCAGGCACCCCCCGCTCGGAAGAGGGGAGGGTGTCTGGTTAATAGAAAAAGGTCAGAATCGCGACTTCTCCTCTTCTACTCCTTTTGCTTGTAAAAGTATGCTAATTAAATGAATTTGTACACATTTGCGCACAATGCAAATACAAATTTGTACGCATTAGCATACAATGCGTAGCATTAGCGTACAAATCAACATTACAGTGAATGCCAGCATTGCGCTTGAGTACACTCGGTGTTCTACTGTGGTAGTGGAAGAATACTGTGAGCCAGTGTGACACGCACATAACAGGCTTCTTAGAATCGGTGCACACTTTTATGTATTTGGGCAGTTAAGGGGCCAAAACTCAGCAAACAACTCAAGTCACAACTCAGCCTTACAGGTCAATGTTAGCGCCAGCTATAAAGAATTCACTGATTCCACATACATTTCGACAAAACCTGTTCTATTACACGCTTATGCAAGCAGAGCCCCCCCAGACAGGTTGGAGATAGCAGTGGCATCAGCATAAGCAGACTACAGAGTGGCACGACAACAGTGTGGCCAGGTGGCAGCAGCATGAGTAGGCCACAGAGTGGCAGAATGACAGACCCTGGAAGTGGCAGCAGCAGTGGAAGTAGTAGTACAATTTGGAGGCCATAGAGTGGCACAACTACCTAATTTTGACGTAGCGGCAGCCAGGAGACGGCATGTGCAGTTGGCGGTGACAGCAGCATCAGGCCGGAGAGTGGCATGATGACATACCCTGAAGAGCAGACCGTAATAAAAAAATTCTCATCCTTTTGGTTAAGATCAACTGTCGCATATGTTCTTATCAGTATCAGGGCTGGTTATGCCAGCGGACAGGAACGTAAGACAGAGGAGGTGCAGTGAAGGCTCCAGCTTTGCCTCGATTGTGACAAAGTGCCAGTATTGACCCAAGACGCCAAGAAAGTTCGGAGTTCCGTCTTGAGATCGTGCTGGCGGTCTGCAGGGAGCTGAGCTACTACCTGTGGGAGCCCCTGCCTCTCACCTCCCCCATACTCATCGCTGAGTGTCCCGGGGGCCGGAATCGTTTACTTTTAAAAATTTGAGTGTTCAAAACAAACAGGCTTTCCTGTATACTTGTCGAATCTTTGTCTGCAGATGACGATAATTACCATGAAGCCCTTGCTTCACCCAGCTCCCAAGTGCAATCGGCTACATCATCATCATCAACTACAGTTAGCTCTGTTTCCTGTATACTTGAGACATGAATAATGGAATGGGACTACAGAATGTACAAAAAATTTACGACTGACATACTGCTGAGCAGAAGGTCCAAAAAATTTGAATCAATTTTGAGGCCACAGAGTGGCACAGTAACAGCAGCTGCAAGAGGCAGCACTCTAATACATTTCAAGGCAACAGAGTTGGAGAGGCAGCAGGAGTGGTACTAATTTTAAAGAGACAGAATGGCACAGTGACATACCCTGGGAGAGGCAGCAGCAGTCAAAAAAGTTTAAATGCAACATACCGTAGAGTGGCACAATTACATACTTTGGAGGTAGCGGCAGCTGGGAGACAGCGTGAGTAGGCGGCAGCTGGGACGCAGCATGAGTAGGCCACAGAGTGGCACAATTACATAGTTTGGACGTTGTGGCAGCTGGGAGACGGCGTGTGTAGTCGGCGGTGGCGGCAGCAGCATCAGGCCGGAGAGTAGCACGGTGACATACCCTGAAGAGCAGACCGTAAAAAAAAAATTCTCGACCTTTTGGTTAAGATCAACTGTAGTACATGTTCTCATCGGTATCGGGGCTGGTTAGCCAAGGAATGTAAGGCAGAGGAGGTGCAGTGCAGGCTACAGCTTTGCCTTGATGTTGGCAAAATTGCAGTGTTGACACAGTGCGCTGAGAAGTTCCATCTTGAGATTGAGCTGGCGGTCTGCAGGGAGCTGAGCTACCACCTGTGGGAGCCCCTGCCTCTCGCCTCCCCCATGTTCATCGCTGAGTGTCCCGGGGGCCGGAATCATTTACTTTTAAAAATTCGAGTGTTCAAACAAACAGGGTTTCCTGTATACTTGAGCTAGCAGCAGTCGAATCTTTGTCTGCAGATGACGATAATGACCATGAAGCCCTTGCTTCACCTGGCTCCCAAGTGTAATCAGCTACATCATCATCAACTACAGTTAGCTCTGTTTCCTGTATACTTGAGCTATGAATAATGGAATGGGACTACAGAACGTACAAAAAATTTACGACTGACATACTGCCGAGCAGAAGGTCCAAAAATTTGAATCAATTTTGAGGCCACAGAGTGGCACCATAACAGCAGCTGCAAGAGGCAGCACTCGAATACATTTCAAGGCAACAGAGTTGGAGAGGCAGCAGGAGTGGTACTAATTTTAAAGAGACAGAATGGCACAGTGACATACCCTGGGAGAGGCAGCAGCAGTCAAAAAAATTTAAATGCAACATACCGTAGAGTGGCACAATTACATACTTTGGAGGTAGCGGCAGCTGGGAGACAGCATGTGGAGGTGGCAACTGGGACGCAGCAGTATCAGGCCACAGAGTGGCACAATTACATAGTTTGGACGTAGCGGCAGCTGGGAGACAGCGTGTGGAGGCGGCAGACGCAGCATGAGTAGGCCACAGAGAGGCACAATTACATAGTTTGGATGTAGTGGCAGATGGGAGACAGCGTGTTGAGGCGGCAGCTGGGACGCAGCAGTATCAGGCCACAGAGTGGCACAATTACATAGTTTGGACGTAGCAGCAGCTGGGAGACAGCGTGTGGAGGCGGCAGACGCAGCAAGAGTAGGCCACAGAGAGGCACAATTACATAGTTTGGATGTAGTGGCAGATGGGAGACAGCGTGTTGAGGCGGCAGCTGGGACGCAGCAGTATCAGGCCACAGAGTGGCACAATTACATAGTTTGGACGTAGCAGCAGCTGGGAGACAGCGTGTGGAGGCGGCAGACGCAGCAAGAGTAGGCCACAGAGAGGCACAATTACATAGTTTGGACGTAGCGGCAGCTGGGAGACAGCGTGTTGAGGCGGCAGCTGGGACGCAGCAGTATCAGGCCACAGAGTGGCACAATTACATAGTTTGGACAGAGCGGCAGCTGGGAGACAGCGTGTGGAGGCGGCAGACGCAGCATGAGTAGGCCACAGAGAGGCACAATTACATAGTTTGGACGTAGTGGCAGATGGGAGACAGCGTGTTGAGGCGGCAGCTGGGACGCAGCAGTATCAGGCCACAGAGTGGCACAATTACATAGTTTGGACGTAGCAGCAGCTGGGAGACAGCGTGTGGAGGCGGCGGACGCAGCATGAGTAGGCCACAGAGAGGCACAATTACATAGTTTGGACGTAGCGGCAGCTGGGAGACAGCATGTTGAGGCGGCAGCTGGGACGCAGCAGTATCAGGCCACAGAGTGGCACAATTACATAGTTTGGACAGAGCGGCAGCTGGGAGACAGCGTGTGGAGGCGGCGGACACAGCATGAGTAGGCCACAGAATGGCACAATTACATAGTTTGGACGTAGCGGCAGCTGGGAGACAGCGTGTTGAGGCGGCGGACGCAGCATGAGTAGGCCACAGAGAGGCACAATTACATAGTTTGGAGGTAGCGGCAGCTGGGGGACAGCGTGTGGAGGCGGTGGACGCAGTAGCATCAGGCCACAGAGTGGCACAATTACATAGTTTGGAGGTAGCGACAGATGGGAGACAGCGTGTGGAGGCGGCAGCTGGGACGCAGCAGCATCAGGTCCCAGAGTGGCACAATTACATAGTTTGGAGGTAGCAGCAGCTGGGAGACATCGTGCGGAGGCGGCGGCAGCAGCAGCATCAGGGCACAGAGTGGCATGGTTACATAGCCTGGAGGTGACAGCAGTAGCAATATGAGGAGACCTGATTGTTTAGGTGGCAGAATCATCAGAAGGCTACATATTGGGTCAGTGACAGAGTGGAGAGGTTGGTGGTAAAGTCACTGGTAAAGATGCTGGGTGGTAGAAGGAGCAGCTGGTAGATGTGTGGCATCAGGCGGGTGGCAGTATCATAAGAGTGGCTTAGGCAGGTAGCCTGAAGAATACAGTCTCATTTATCAAGGTTGGGTGACGCATCATGGCTGATCTAATCTGATGCATCAGGCATTGGGTGGAAATCCTGGCTGATCCACGCCTGATTCATCTTGACAAAGGTGAGTCTTTCCACATTTTGGAAGGACAGGCGAGTTCTCCTTGGGGTAACTATGGCCCCCGCCGCACTGAACACCTGCTCTGATGCCACACTACTAGCCGGGCAGGACAGCTTCTCCAGTGCAAACTCAGCCAGTTGCGGCCAAAAATCCAGTTTGCTGCCCAGTAGACCAGCGGATCTTCAATTTGGGGTGGCAGGGTGCTGTCCAAGTAGGCCACCACCTGCTGGTTCAGGGTCTGCTCCTGGTCTACCTGCTGCTGCTGCCTCCACTGCTGGTGAGTACTTTCCGCACTTGGCGGGTGAAGAAAGCTACTCATCAGCGACTCCAGACTCAAGTTGCTGCTGATGGAGCTGGTACTGCTCCTAACCCCCAACCCCCCCACAGCAGCCGTGGCAGGGGTACACGAGCGCTGAGGGACCCCCCGGTCAGACCTGCGAGAGGATGGATGACGATGCAGATAGGCAGCAGCCAATTGACTACATAGGATGTTTCTATAGTACTTCAGTTTGTCCTCCCTCTCAGCAGGTGAAAAAAAGGCCCCCATTTTAGACCGGTAGCGAGGGCCCAAGAGGGTGGAGAGCCAGAAGTCATCTCTCTGCCGGATGGTGACTATTCGGCTGTCACTACGTAAGCAAGTGAGCATGCATCGGGCCATTTGCGCAAGTGACTCGGAGGGACTCTCTGCTTCTAACTCCACTGTATACTGCCATGGTGTCTCTGGGTCATCTGCCTCATCTTCCGCATCTCCCTCTACCTCCTGCTCCTCCTCTTCTGTCACCTGGGTAGAAAAACCACTAAATGCTTGTGCTCCACTGTCCTCCTCCTCCTCCAGATCAGCCCCCACCAGACTCATGTGGCCATGAGATGCAGTCTCCACGTCTCCAGTCCCCTGACCAGAAAGATTTTGCAGCATCTGTTCCAGGACATGAAGCAGTGGAATGACGTTGCTCATACCATAGTCCTGGAGACTGACAAATAACGTGGCCTCCTCAAAGGGCCTGAGCAAGCGTCAGGTGTCATGCATGAGCTGTCACTGGCTGACATTAAAATTACACAGGGGAGTACTCCTGTCCGCTTGGATCATTAAGAAATTGTTTATGGCCTTTCTCTGTTCGTACAGTCGGTCCAACATATGGAGGGTAGAATTCCAACGGGTGGAAACGTCACATATCAGCCTATTTTGGGGGACGCCATTCTGCTGCTGCAGCTCAAGGAGGGTATGCTTGGAGCTGTAGGAATGGCTGAAGTGCATGCAAAGTTTCCTGGCCATTTTTAGAATGTTTTGCAGTTGGGTATAAGACTTGAGGTAACGTTTGACAACTAGATTAAATACGTGCGCCATGCAGGGCGCATGGCTAAGCTCTCCTTGGCGCAGCTCGGACACCATGTTCTTTCCGTTGTCTGTCACCATGGTTCCGATTTTTAGTTGTCGCGGAGAAAGCCAGCAATCGATTTCTTCTTGCATGACGCGGAGCAGTTCCTCCCCTGTGTGACTTCATTCGCCCAGGCAAACCAGGCATAGAACTGCATGACACCGCCGTGCCCTGCACATGTGGTATGCTGGAGGAGCGCTATGACTTTGCCCTGCAGTGGAGGCTGAGTTGGTGGAGAAGGAGCCGGACATTAGCGCAGGATCAGCAGAAAGTGGCGACACCTATCCAAGTTGCTTGTGTGGCTGGGCAAGAAGCACATTGACCCAGTGGGCCGTAAAGGACATGTAATGTCCCTGACCGTAGTTGCAACTCCACACGTCGGCGCTGCCGTGCACTTTGGCAGACACCGACAAGCGCAAGGATGGGCCACCTTCTCTTCTACATATTTGTGCATGGCTGGGACTGACTTTTTGGCAAATAAATGACGGCTTGGCAATCTCCACCTCAGCTCGGCACCAGCCATCATTTCTCTGAATGGTGCAGAGTCCACCAGTTGAAAAGGGAGGGACTGCAGCACGAGCAACTTGGACAGGAGCACGGTCAGCTTCTGCGCTGTAGGATGGCTGGACGCGTACTGCTGTCTCTTTGCAATCGCCTCAGTGAACGACTGCTGCCGTAATGAGTGGCGATGAATAATAGGAGGAGGAGCAGGAGCATCTAGAGCGGTAGATGATGAGAGACAGCTCCCTTCGGCAGAGGTGCTGGAGCCTTGACTGCCTGAAATGGGATGCGTGCCACTGGGTGATGCTGCTGTTGCTGCTGCCGACTGGACCGCCACCTCTGAGAAACTGTTCTACCAGGCCACTTTGTGGTGACACTGCATATGTTGGCGCAGGGCCGTGGTGCCAACATTAGCACCCTGGCCACGCTTCACTTTCTGAACACTGATTCTACATATAGCCATGTTCACCTCCTCAAGCGTCTTAACAAAAAACTTCCACACCGCCGAGTAGGCGATTTTATCACTAACACTCCGCACTGACGGAGTAGTACCTCCGCTGCCTGGCTGAGCCACTGCGCCGCTCTTTTCAAGACCAGAAAGCACCTGCGAAGAGTGCGGTCTACCCCGTGTCCGTTTGGCTCCCAAACCTCGCACTGCTGCCACTACGCTGACTCCCACCCACACTACCGACTTGCTGGCTGCACCACTGCCTCACGCGCAAGCTGTCAGCCTCGTCTGCAGATGACGATAAGGATGATGAAGCCCTTGCTTCACCTGGCTCCCAAGTGCGATCGGCTACATCATCATCAACTACAGTTTGCACGTCGCTAATGTCCTCCTCAACTGTCTCTGTGTACAAAGCCTGACCGCTCTCAACATCAGCTCCCACTACACTCGCCTCATCAGTACTTGACCGCCTACTGGAAGGAGCGGATTTCTGCCCCACCTCTTGGCTTCCCAGTAGCTGCTGACTGTCCTCAAGTAGTTCATCCTTGCTGTATAGTGGCTCAGAGCCCACAGCATATAGTACTTCTCTTGCTGAGGGAACCGAAAAGGACAGAGGCAGGTTGAGGACAGGTGAGGGCAGTGGAGGTGCTCCAGGCCCATGCCAACTAAGGGTTGTATCTGACGAACCCACCGACTCTTGGCTTGGGGTGTCCGATGTCTTCTGGGAGGAAGTGGATGACCGAGTCAACCATTCAAGAACCGCTGGGTTGATGGTCAACACACAACCGCTAGATGACACCGGTAGCTCTGGCCTCACCAAGTGACCCCTAATGCCACGTCCCCTTCCTCTGCTGCGACCTGTGCCTATTCCAGAAACATTTGTGCCACTGCCCTTCCCCTGTGAAGGGCCTGTCACCGCTCTGTCTGACATACTGATTGATTACAAATTTAAAATAATAGGAAATAAAAAATCCACCAAAAAAAATTAATTTGCTCACTGCCTCGCACAACGACCTAACTATTTATTTGAGAAATACCGTTACCCACAGAGTGGGTTAACAATGGGTTGCTGAACTGCAGTACAATGGGTTACTGCACAGAACTACACACTATATGACAATTTTCTTTTTCTATGGCAAATGAGACCACAAATACTTATTTAAAAGTAACACTGACAACCCCACAAACTCAGATTCACTATTTTTTTTTAATGATATTCACTGACTACCTTACAGCAAAATCACGCTTTTCTGCTTGGATGGCGAATGAGACCTAAAATACTTATTTAAAAGTAACACTGACAACCGCACAAACTGAGATTCACTTTTTTTTTTTAATGATGTTCACTGACTACCTTACAGCAATATCAAGCTTTTCTGCTTAGATGACAAATGAGGCCTAAAATACTTATTTGAAACTAACCACCCCACAAACTGAGATATATATATTTTTTTTTAAAGGATATTCACTGACTACCTTACAACAATGTCACACTTTTCTGCTTGGATGGCGAATGAGGCCTAAAATACTTATTTAAAAGTAACACTGACAACCCCACAAACTGAGATTCACAATTTATTTTTATATATTTTTTTTATAATTATTTTTTTTGTTTAATGTACCCCTAAACAAGGCTCTGACCCTCTTTCACTGCACTGCACTGCAAAAAAGTGACACTAGTGGTGCTTCTTTGCATGAAGCACCCCAAAACAGCTTTCAGAAGATAGTGCAGTGCTGTACAAGAGGCACTGCTGCTGCAGTGTATATGGATAGCGATTCGCTGCCTGATTTTCTGTCCACAAATCGTCCCTCTCCTATCCCTGCAATTCAGGTTATCTATCCCAGATCTCTTTTCTTGTATTTTGAAACGTTTTCCTATCACTTGCCCTATCTCTCCTGACGTCTTTCTCTGGTCTAACATGAATAGCAAATGGCACTTTTCAGCGCTGCAGAGCTATTTATAGGGCTGTGACATCACAGGACCTGGCTCGCTGCTGATTGGCTACATGTCTGCATGTGATCGCATTGTGTTCGTTTACTTCTTTGTCCCAGAGATCCTTCCCCCATGTCATGCCATGTGCTTGCGGCCATTTTAGGAAAAAAAAAATTGTTACTACGAATCGCCAGGAAATTCGTTGCGAATCAAATTTTCCATGAAATTCTTAACGAATTCCACTTCGTCAGTTTCGATTCGCTCATCTCTAGTGACAGCCTACATGTTACTGCTGTGGTCTGGAGACTCAACTAGCTATTAAGTAGCTCTGCTCATTGGCCAGCTGATTCTTGTGACTTTTGGAGCCTGGGCTCCACAGGAAGTGTTTCAGACTGCAAATACAGCAGTGAAAGAAGAAGGGTTTTATTTAGTTAGTGTCTTACAGTTGTGTAACTTATTTTTAATTTTGAGAAACCTTTGCAAAGTAACTATTTTTTCCAGAACAGATTATTTTTTTGTTCCATATATTAAGTTTTCTGGCTTTAAATAAATTGTGGAGGTCCTCAGCTGAATGCAAAATCCCTAATTAGGGGCCAAATTTAAAAATATTTGTCAACTTTATAATTTGACATCCAGGAGGTCCATTTTTTATGGGCACCAGCATACACCTTGTCACAGATCACACCCCTTTTTAGTGGAATACACCCCTTTTTTGTGATGCGGCACTGCCCCCTCATTGTACGTTTGGCGTCATAGCTGAGTGTGATGAAGTAGCATGCAAGTGTCACATAGTTAGGCTACATTCACATGACAATGGTTTTTGCAGGCTCTGAGCGACATATTTTGTGGCTCAGATCTGGACCCATTCATTTCTATAGGACCCCAAAAGATACGGACAGCACACTGTGTGCTGTCCGCATCCGTTGCTCCGTGCCGCAGCCTCGCAAAAAAAAAAAAAAAAAAAAAAAATAGAACATGTCCTATTCTTGGCCACAATTGCGGACAAGAATAGGCATTTCTAAGATAGCCGCAGCAAGTGCGGTCCACAAATTGTAAAATGTACATCAGCCGTATGCGGATCCTCAAAACACAACGGTCATGTGACTGTAGCCTTAAAATGTATCCAAGGCTATTTTCCTGGAGGTTCAGGTGCCTAGAAGACTTGACAACTCTACTGGGAGTCCAGGAGGTCTCCCCTTTTCCTGGGAGCCTCCCTGACATTCTGGCAGAGTTGGCAAGCTTGAATTTAAACTGTGCATAAGTCTTTTCTTAATTGGGTTGTCCCAGAATGATACTTTACCATGTGGATAGGTGAAAAGTTGTCATTCTGAGACAACTTCTTTAATACATTACTTTAGGATCAATTCCTAAATTTTGCTAAGGAAATAAAATGTCATACTATACAGTGTGAACTGTGGATACTGTTCCTCCCTGCAATGTGTGCAATGACTTCACACCATGTTGAAAATCAGGCTTTTGTTAATACCAAACAACTCTTCACAGGAAAATCAGCAAGGCAGTAAATGACTAGGACAAAGGGATGGCCCTAAGTGTTACCTTGGTGCAGGACGAATTGAGAACTTAACTGGTTCTCCGGGAATTAAGAAAATTAAAATACTTAAATATTACTTTAGTATAAATATATTCCCAAATACCTTTCATTAGTTATAATGGTTCATTTTGTCTAAGGAGCAATCATTAGGAGAAATAAAATGGCCGCCGTCCTAGTAATACACACGAAACCTGACCTAATCTTACAGGAGGACAAGTTACTTCAGAACACTGAGGTAAAGAGCTGCCTCATCCTCCTCTCTGCTTGTCAGGATTAGATCCTAAATACAGCTGATAAGATCTTCAGCTGAATCTTTGAAGGAATGGAGTTCATGGGGAGACATGAAGTACAGAGAGGATGGACAGAACAGACTGTGGTAATGTGGGGCTGAAGTAATGGAGACTACATACAAGTGCTGGTGGTCATTAGTCACAGGCTCCACCCTCCTCTCTGTACTTCATGTCTCCTCATGAACTCCATTTCATGAGAAATTCATCTGAAGCTCATATTAAACTATATTCAGTATCATAATCACTGACAAGTAAGATGGAGGAGGATGGCACAGCTCTTTAACTTGTCCTGCTGTGTGATTAGGACAGGTTTTGTGTGCACTAATAGGACAGCAGCCATTTTGTTTCTCCTAACGATTGCTTCCCGGACAAAACGAGCCATTATAACTAATGTAAGGTATTTGGTAATATATTTATAATGAAGTAATATTTAAGTATTTTCATTTTCTTAATTCCCGGAGAACCCTTTTAAACTGCAGCATGAAATGCAGGCCCATCAGAACCAAATACCACATTACAGCACAAATACTGCCCCAGCACACAAAATACCTCAAAATACCTGCCCATCTGTGGTGAACAGTGTCAGGTTCCATATTCCATCTTCCCTCCTCCTCCATTTGTATCGAATTAATGAGTGAGTGAGATAGAGGACACAGTACCAAACCAGCTTTACCTTCAGCATTCTACCTGGCCTTTCAGTGGTACCAAACATACAGGTGACTACAGCCTACCTGCGTGTTATATGCAGTGATGTTTTTTGATTGTAGATGTTCCCTTTCATCATCTCCTCAGTTTAGACCAGACCTCCATCACAACTTCCTTCAGCCATGTCTCATCTCTGCAAAGTTTGCCACACATACATCATAGATTCTTCACTTTACATTGTTCTCCTCAAAACGAACGTCTAATCCTTCTGCCAGGCCTGATACTGTGCTCACTGTGTTACCCAATGTCCCAAAATACTATATTACAGAAGAATAGTGCCTTCATTAGTAAACATGGTGGTTTTCACATGCATTGTATAGCAGCTGTGCTTGGTATCGCAGCACAGCCGCTATACAATATACGGTGCTGTGCTTGGCAAGCATAGAGAAGGCTGTGGCGCTTACAGGAGTGCCGATGCTGTCTCAAACAGCTGATGTGCAGGGGTCCCAGGTGTCTGACTCCCACCGACCAGATACTGATGAACTATCCTGAGGATAGGTCATCAGTAGTAAAATCTTGAAAACCCCTTTAATATATCCAGCAATAGCTATTTCTGTGATCTAATGCAAGTTTTCTTACCTACTTCTTTTCAGAATTCTATGCTGATTTTCAAAAGGAGCACAGAAATTGTCAATTGTCAAAAAAACATGACTAGTTGGCACTTGCTTAAAGCCAATTTCCTACATGCAATTTTTTAAGCTGTCTAAATGACCTTAGTGCTTTTAACCTAGTTTTCTCGTTCCTATGAATTTTTGAACTGTAGTTTTTCTCATAGCTGGAAATGTCATTTAACCTTGTGATAGATCACATTACTACACTAATGGAGAAAATGTCCACCTCATAGCATGGTCATTCACACCAGAGTCATGTAGTAAATCATCATTCCATATTTATGAACCTATTTATACCACAAAAAGATATTCCTCAGGCCTGTAAATGGGGTTACAATAGGAAATGACAAATGACAATTGCTGAACAGAATGAGAAGCATTGAGTGCTGTGCCTGTGAAATGCAGAGGGAGATTGTATTGCCCCCATATAGACTATGATGTTTTATATTTTGTTATCATTACGTGGTCATTACTCAGGTTCTTGAACATTGCTTTATTTTATTTAATGACAATGCCTTTTGAACAACGACAAATAAATGTAAGGGAAAAGGTCTGGACTTTACAAGAAAACTATGCACACATTTCCTGAGCACTTGATACAACTGGCACAAAGGTTTATATGAAAGAGAATTTTTGAAATCTTCTAACCATGTATCATATCCAATTCATGGTAAAAAAAATAAATTAGCATTTAGCATGCTTTGGATTTGAAATTCACACTGCTGTTTCCATTTAGTTTCTATGCTGTGAGAGGATGAGATTTGTTTAAATGTCATCTACTTTACTGCTACAGTAAGGGTATGTTCACATGGTGGAATTTTCTTGATTCTGTACATATTCCATGCTGAAATCAATGTGAAATCTGACCACAAACTGCAAGCCATTAAAGGGGTTTCCATTGATGGATAGATCATCAGTATCTGATTGGTGGGAGCAGGGGAGCACCCAGGAATTTTTTCTAGGGGGGGTCCGAAAAGGAAAAAGGGTGTGGCGTCTTGTGGGTGGGGCTATTTTTCTCCACGCCCACATACATTAAAGACATAGTAGCAGTGTAAAGTTGCGGCGCGCGTAGCGCGCCGCGGCGAAATAGGCCCCGCCCATTGTTATAAGCCCCTCCCATATCTAATAGACCACTCCCAACAAACACTACAGCTGAAATGATATGGTTGAGGCCCAGTTCTATACATCATATGGAGAGGGGAGGACGTGTCCTGGCTGCACTGCCTGCTTCACATTATACAATATACAACAGCAGGCTACACACAGCCAGGAAGATCCTCCACTCTCCTCCCTCCCCAGATACTGCTCCAGGCCTGAGCGTCCCCCCCGACCATCTGCCACCTGCCTGTGCCCTGCTGACCCCCTTTGGTCATCCTCACCCAGCTCTGAATCCTCCTTCTGTAAATGGCAGAGGGAGGAGCCGGAGCATCGCCTCTCCTACACAGCGCCCCACATACCTCTTACATCCAGTGGTGTCTGCTCTGTTGTAGACGTTCTCTTTCTTCATCTTCTCCATTCGGACCAGACCGCCATGAAGATTTTTCAGCCATCTCTCGTCTCTGCAGAAATACAAACAGACATTAGTTTTCCACATTTCCATCATCTTTACATCTTCTGAAAACCTCATCCTGCCACCCCCAATACTGTGCCCGCTGTGCTCCCCCAATACTATACTGCAGAAACTGTCCCCTGAAAAATACTACTACCACACAGATAGTGCCCCCTACAACAGTTATTGGCACACAGTGCTCTAAAAAATAACTGCACCTACACTAATGATATTATGCCAGGGTGCCCCCCAAAAGTAACAGTGCTCCCCAAAATCCCACCAATAGAAATAATTATCTGCCAGACCACACTTAGTAGTAATGATGTCCCCATACTAGACATCATGTTCCCCATAGCCCCCCAGTAGTAGTAAAGCTCACAATAATACCCCCGCTTAGTGCCCGCAGTTGAGCTAATATCCCAATAATGTATACCAGTATAAAATACCCCTATATAGAGCCCCAGTAAATGCCCTCATAGTGCTCCTCTCCCCCATAGTGTTCCCCATAATATGCCCCTTCTTACTGCCCCATCACATGCCCCTATAGTGCTCCTCTCCCCCATAATGTGCCAGTAAAAATTGCCCACTTAGTGCCAGATGGCATAGTGCCCCCTATAAAGTACCAGTATAAAATTCCCCTTTAGAGCCACCAGATGCCCCCGTAGTGTCTGCAAATGATGCCCCTATAGTGCTGCTCTCCCCTATAGTACCTCCAATAATGTGCCAGAAAAAAATTACCCCTTAGTGCCAGATGCCATAGTGCCCCCCCATAATGTGGCAGTAAAAAAGTGACTCTTTAGAGCCACCAGATGCCCCCAAATGAGGCCCCTATAGTGCCACCACATGCCCCATAGTGCCAATCTCCTCTATCGTGCCCCCTATAATGTGCCAGTAAACAAAATGCCCCTTTAGAGCCACCAGATGCCCCCATAGTGCCCCCAAATTATGCCAATATAGTGCCAAATGCCAGTAAGGAAATGGCACAGTACAGGGCAGGGAGGCACGGTACAGGACAGGAGGCAAGGTACAGGGCAGAAGGCATGGTACAGGGCAGAAGGCATGGTACAGGGCAGGAGGCATGGTACAGGGCAGGAGGCATGGTACAGGGCAGGAGGCATGGTACAGGGCAGGAGGCATGGTACAGGGCAGGGCGGCACGGTGCAGGGCGGCACGGTACAGGGCAGGAGGCATGGTACAGGGCAGGGCGGTACGGTACAGGGCAGGGCGGTACGGTACAGGGCAGGGGGGCACGGTACAGGGCAGGGGGGCACGGTACAGGGCAGGGGGGCACGGTACAGGGCAGGGGGGCACGGTACAGGGCAGGGAGGCACGGTACAGGGCAGGGAGGCACGGTACAGGGCAGGGGGCACGGTACAGGGCAGGGGGGCACGGTACAGGGCAGGGGGGCACGGTACAGGGCAGGGGGGCACGGTACAGGGCAGGGGGCACGGTACAGGGCAGGGAGGCACGGTACAGGGCAGGGAGGCACGGTACAGGGCAGGGAGGCACGGTACAGGGCAGGGAGGCACGGTACAGGGCAGGGAGGCACGGTACAGGGCAGGGAGGCACGGTACAGGGCAGGGAGGCACGGTACAGGGCAGGGAGGCACGGTACAGGGCAGGGAGGCACGGTACAGGGCAGGGAGGCACGGTACAGGGCAGGGGGCACGGTACAGGGCAGGGGGGCACGGTACAGGGCAGGGGGGCACGGTACAGGGCAGGGGGGCACGGTACAGGGCAGGGGGGCACAATACAGGGCAGGGGGGCACAATACAGGGCAGGGGGCACAATACAGGGCAGGGGGGCACAATACAGGGCAGGGGGGCACGGTACAGGGCGGGGAGGCACAATACAGGGCGGGGAGGCACAATACAGGGCGGGGAGGCACAATACAGGGTAGGGGGGGGGCACAATACAGGGCAGGGGGGGCACAATACAGGGCAGGGGGGGGCACAATACAGGGCAGGGGGGGGCACAATACAGGGCAGGGGGGGCACAATACAGGGCAGGGGGGGCACAATACAGGGCAGGGGGGGCACAATACAGGGCAGGGGGGGCACAATACAGGGCAGGGGGGCACAATACAGGGCAGGGGGGCACAATACAGGGCAGGGGGGGCACAATACAGGGCAGGGGGGGGGCACAATACAGGGCAGGGGGGGGCACAATACAGGGCAGGGGGGCACAATACAGGGCAGGGGGGGGCACAATACAGGGCAGGGGGGGGGGCACAATACTCACCATTTTCTCTTGCTGCAGCAGGAGGTCGGCTGGCCGGATGGCTGTTCCGGCGGGGAGCGAGGTCCGTCTGGATGGCTGGTCTGCCCGGTGGAAGGACTGGCCGGGCAGCCAGTCACATGGGGCTCTGGCGGGGGCTTGAAATGATTGGTGGAGAAGCAGCTTCCGCCCTCTGCTTCTCCACCAATCACATACCACATTACAGCAGCGCAGAGGAGAGGTAGGAGAAAAACCTCTCTCCCCTCTCCTCTTTAGCGCTGCTGCCGCCCGCAAAACAAACCAGGGCCGCACCGCCTGTGGCGATTGCGGTGCGGCCCTGAGGTATTAAAAAAAAAAAAAAAAATTTCTTTATGGTTCTAGGGGGGGTCCAGACCCGCTGGACCCCCCCTGTAGGTGCGCCCCTGGGTGGGAGTCATACACAAGTGACCCCGACGATCAGCTGTTTGAGAAGGCACTGGTGCTCCTCAAACAACTCGCAGGCTTCCCTAGACCATTTGATGTCACATTCATCGGTCACGTGGCCTAGGCATAGCTCAGCCCCCTTAAACTGAATATGGCTGAGTAGCTGTCACGGACATTCCTATGACAGTAGCGATACCAAGCACAGGCGCTATACAATGTACTGTGTTTTGTTAGATGAGAGAAGGCCATGGTGCTACTGCGAGTGCCTTCTCAAACAGCTGATCAACAGGGGTCCAGGGTGTCGGACCCCCACCAATCAGATTCTGTTGACCTATGCAGAGGATAGGTCATCAGTTAAACAATCACAGAAAACCCCTTTAATTTCAATGGAAATCAGTGTGGTGGTGCATGTCCTGCCGTGGTTCAGGAAACAAAAGGTTTGACATTCAATGGGGATGAATTGTGGAGCTTTGGAGTTAGATTTTTCCAAGGAGGAAATCCATCATATGAAACATATTCTAATATGCTGCATTTTTCTTCCCTCCACAAAATGTAGAAGAAATGTTTTCCAGTGCCCAATGTTTCCAGTATTGTCCTTAACCTAGTTGAATGTGGTAAATATGCTAAAAGTTATTCCTGTTTTTTAATTATAACAATCACCTTTTTGATGAACATGCATTAAGAAGTAATTACACCCAGTTCCTGTTACTCACATCACAGAAGAGTAATATAATGTTTAAAGACCTAACGTATGGTATATGTGTAATTAAAGGATAAGTTGGAAGCTGTTTGATGGCTTCACTGCTTACAAATGTCACTATAAAGTTTCATTAGCCAGATAAAAGGGCATTCAAGGAGAAATACAAAATTTAGCTGTACCTCTGTTTAACTCTTCCATAGCTTCAATATTTAAAATAATAGGATTGGTAATAATACATCAGGCTTTTCTTCTATGTTGAACATGTTGAGTAATCCCATGGGGCAACTAAAGTTTTCCTTTTGGAGAATTTTGCAACGATCATTCATTTTTCAGAGACCATCTGACTCCTAGATAAGAGTTGTCACTTGGTGATGCCAAGAGCTTTTTGTGAGGAGCTTTTCTCCGTACATCTAATATGGAGCTTGCTGACTGCACCTGATCACAGCCTGGTATTTGTGCAGGGGAAGCCAGTGGGAAAACAATTAGTCTTGCTTCTTTCAGACAGCTCATCTGCTCTGCTGAACCGATTAAAACATTAAGATAGCTTAAGTAATTAAATTTACCTTGAAAAAAAAAATCATACAAGCTCCCTCATTATAATTTAAAGGGCAATGTGTGTTACATAGTACAAATATGTATATAGATGTACAAAGCTGTCAATTTGAAGATTGGCTGAGAATCAGGCCGTGCACAGGTAGATTTAGATATATAGATGATCAGTACTGCACAATATTATACATGAAATGTTACATTGTTGGTCTCAGAAAAAGATTTAAAGAGTGTAAGCATACTTGGGGTAATGGTCATGCAGTTGTAAAACCAAGAAATCCAACTTTTATTCCCCATGGAGCCACAACCACAAGTACCTTAGAGATGCTCCTTTCATGTTTACAACATGTGTGTTGTCAAATGGGAGTAGTAATAATCACAGTTCTGGTGGTTCCCGAACTGTGCTCCTGATAGGAAGGGCATACCTCTTACTTCCTTTGGCGCACTGTCTGGTCTTTTGCACAATCCTGTCTGATGTGGGTTGAGGTGCCCTTGGTTTTGGTAGATTTTTAGGTGAACAAAAATCAAAGAAAAAAAAAGGATAAAAACATCCTGCACGATGTAATAAATAATTGCGGATGTCAGTGGCTACCTATATAAAAATAAATCACAGAAAAAAATATTTAATGCACTAACAAAATAGATGCAAAATAGTGCCCGCCTACCCAGCACCAAGGTGGTCTCAGGTCAGGCAGGTCCTATGCTAAACCTGCCTATGCGGTTTCCTAGGGCTTTATAAGAGATGGAGGGCACAATCTTCCCAAATCAACCAATGGTTGCAACTGATCTCTCCCACACTTGCTATATGTTAGGTCTGTAGTATCCAAACAAGTGATCAGGCTTTAAATGATGGGGCTCTTGAAGCTTATTAATCCAACCAATATGCAGAGATATTTGTAGCCTCAATGTAGGTGCTACATTGCTCTGCAATGTGGCTGCTAAACATTCTGGTGCATTCAGTAGATTTTTCCCTCAAAGGCTGACACATAGGCTGAAGCTTTATTGGTTTTGTAATTCTCAGTGGAATTATATTACCCTATCAAAATCTGCTTCTTACAGCTTTTAGCTGTTCACTCAATAGCTCACACAAAGAAAGGAAGGGCTGTACCAACCCTGACTAGCTATTAACAACCTCCAACTTCATATACAGCCTGTGGGATTTACAGTGATTTAAATACAGTGACATTAAAGGGGTTGTCTCATCTCAGACAATGGAGGCATATAGCTAGGATAGTCCTCAGCAGAGTCTATACATTTTACAGCGGTACGGAACGCATATTATAAGCAAAGTTTTTAAATGAATCAGGTTCAGTCCAAACCCAATTTGCTCAACACTAGTTTTTTTGCGGTTTGGCTGCAGACCCATTCACTGGGGCTGCAAAATACACGGACAGCACACCGAGTGCTCTCTGCATCAGTATGTCCGTGCTACCCACAGACCAGCCCACCCAAACAATAGAACATGTCCTATTCTTGTCCAATTTATGGACAAGGATAGGACAGTTCTACAGAGGGCAGGACGTTCCATTCCATAAAATACAGAATGCATACAGCTGGTATCTGTGTTTTGCAAATCTGCAATTTGCCAACCCCAAAAAAACAGCCATGTACATGTGCCCTTAGTCTCCTGGAACAGTTGGCATTTTCCTGGAGAACACAAAAGCATCTGTCACCAACAACAGGCAGAGCCAAACTGACTCTAAGCTTGCCAAAAATTAACCAGACCGGGGTGTGGCCAGGACATCACCCTGGCAACTACACCAAGGGGCTGACAGATTAAGTATTTCCTTATATTCAGTCATCTGGGATACAGAGTGTATGAAATAAATGACATTAACCCTCTTAGCAATAAATACACCGTGCAGTGGTCCTATGGGGCACTGCACATCACCTATATAGCGCTATGAGCAGTTCCAAAGGGTCAAAACTGCCGAAAGACACCCTTTAGCTGAATTGTTCAATTCACCTATAAGATCCCCTTTTTCCATGGCTATGGAGCTGACTGGATCCTGGAATTTAGGAAGTTTCCAACGGAAAGTTACATCCTTTGGAGCAAGTTCTTGCCAATGTCATCGGGACAAAATTATACATTATGGCCTGGTTGTTAACAGTGTTTTTCAAGTCAGAAGAGGTTATTTATCAAACTTGTGTAAAGTAGAACTGTCTTAGTTGCCCACAGCAACCAATCAGAATCCTCCTTTAATTTTCAAAAGAAGCCGTTCAAAATGAAAGGTGGAATCTGATTGATTGCAATCAGCAACTAAGCCAGTTCTACTTTACACCAGTTTGATAAATGACCCCCAAAATTGTTAGAGTAAATTCAGAATTAGCCAAGTAATGGACAACAACAGTCAGTAAACTATAGGAAAGTAGATAGGACTAAGTTGAGTTGCTTAACAGATGAAGTACTGTAGGGCAAGGAAGGGGAAAGGTCAGAAATGATCATGAGCTTCAGGCCAAAGGGTAAAGACTCAAGAGGAAAGATAGTGTTCTACAGTGACCACTTTAATGTCCATTTCATACCCATATGGGCAGGTGTATAATGTCATGTTTTCCAAATCTTGTACAACTCTTTCAAAGCACTAGCCTATGAGATGGTGGGACGAGTATATCCCTTACAAGGAGATTTTCAAAAAAGATAGAAACATTTGGAAATAATACAAAAGCTAAACAATGTCTTTCATAATAAGACAGAACTCATAAAATGCTGGAAGATAGTCCTGACGTACTTTGATTGAGTTTGGAATTATTTTTGACTGTTATCGGTTGTCTCTTAATTTTAGCTATGATTGTTCTCATGCTTTAAAATATGTTACAAATATTTTCCCCAGCTATGTCAGATATCTCCCCCAGCTCCCCATAATTTTTGCAGAGTCCAGAAGTTTCATTACATAAAATATACTGTTATTTTACAATTGTGGGGTTCTGGTGGTTCTCTCATCTGCAATTGCAATTGTTACTGCTGAGCCTATTCCAATATTGTGGTGGAGAATCGTGGCCTTAGACATGATCATTGGTGGCTAAGGAGACAGTGTATGGGCTCTAGCAGAAGCAGAACCAATAGGTGTAAGGATGCTGTGTTGCCCATGGCAAAATAGTCTTTAATTGTGGATAGGTTAAACGGATAGATGGGTTGTGCTAAGGTTCACCAAAACTAAATGACAGCTGTCGACATGTTAATCTGCCAGGGAGCCTGCCCACACAGTCTTGACAAATGGGTGGAGACGAGTCTCTTTACTGAAGTAGAAAGAGACAGAATACTGAATCTATATAGAAAGTGGAATTGTCGAGCAGGCTCCTCACAAGGATCCAAGCCCAAGAGGTAGTGCAGGTCATGTTAAACATACCTCAGTGTCATGGAAGAGATAGACATAGTCAGCAGAAGAGCCTATACTGTGTCAAGTCATCCTTGTAATCTAGTTGTCTTGCATAAAATAAAATAAAAAACTGTGCATCTCAGTCTCTGGATAAGAATGACGTGTGTCCCTCCTGGGCCATACTGCTATATTGCCATTTTACTGTGTAGTGTAGTATCCAGACTGCCATATTACAGCATAGCCTGATGCCTTGACCTCAGTTAAACTGGATTGTGCGATCCCTGAATCAGACACTTCAGAAGATGTCAACGGTGGGGGTTTGAGTCATTGGGGGGTCGGACTGAGAGAACTGAAGTTATGACCACTACCCCACCCCCACAATCACCTTTTAATGTTTAAAGTGCACCTTCCGTTTAAATCTTACAGCTGCTAACCCATACCCTTCACTCACACACAGCTAGCAATGAACTTTCTGTTTTTTTAATTTCTAAACTTTGTAGCCTAGGCTTACACGTGCTTTTACTGGGATGCATTACACCTGGAATGTTATTTTAAGTGGCTTATTGTAATGACCCTCTGTATAGTGCTGTACGTCGAACACAATTAGCTCTTTCAAGATTTACATAAAATGTAGGAAATGTCAGGTAGTTTCTGTTCATGATTGGTCTCATTTATCAAAATTGGCTAGCAGAAAAACTGGTCTTGTCTTTAGCAACCAATCACAGCCCTGCTTTCATTTCTGGTACTGCTGTGCAAAAATGAAAGCAGTAGTGTGATTGGTTGGTATGGACAGCAAGACTGGTTTTATTCTTAGTATCATAAATGAGGCACACAGTTTTCTTCTTAGTATTGTAACCAGGGGCCATGTTTTTTTCTTAGTATCATAAAATATTCCCACAGTTTTCTTCTTGGTATCATAAATGAGGCCTGCGGTTTCCTGCTAGTATCATAAATGAGGCCCTCTTTTTTTGTGTGCTAAGAAAGACCAGGTAGTTAAATTATTTCTTACTCCTAGCAGTGCACATCTTCTTTCTTTCTTAAAATTATTTGATAAAGCGTATATGAGGCATACTAAAGAATCAGTGAACCTTATGAGCACTGCTGAAGATTCCTTGGCAGATGGTAAAAGGAAATACTGCTTAGCAGTCCATTGATGTAGTCAATGTGCTAATTAAACTCCTATCACTGGATTCATTAGGTCACCTTTTATGTGCTCTACACAGTCACAGCCTCGCTGCTGCCATCCCTTCAGCTCTGAGTTTTTCTTTCTACTGCCTCATCGATCTCACTCCAGGACCAGGAAAAAAAAAAATCGATCTCTAGTGTGCTCGCTCTCCCCTCTTTTCTTCTCTTTCCTTTAGTTCTTTTTAGCCTGCCAAAAGTCCCCACCGTAGAAAAACCCATGTATCAATACAAAGCCATTTACAATGCAAACTGGCACCTGTACTGCAATGTCCCTGTATTTAACAAATTTAAGCTAAGGGGGATTGTCATATACACAGTTTTATAGCATGTGATGTTGGTATTATTATAAGGGTTAGGCCCCATGCACACGACTGTATCCGTTTTGCAGTCCGTAAATCGCGGATCCTCAAAATACGGATGTGGTCGGTTTTTGCATCTGCATTTGTTGCTGACCAATTGAAATATTGGACTTGTTCTATCTTTTTGTGGAACAGACAAATGGATCCTGAAGGCACATAGTTTATCTGCATCCATATGTCCACTACGCAAACAGATAGAATATGTCCACAAAATGAGGACCACAGAACCACTGAAGACAATGGGTCCGAAAATAAAATGTGCACAGCATATGGACCGCATCCGTATTTCACGGATCTGCAATTTACAGACTACAAAACAGATACACTCGCTTGATTTGAATGCAATTAATGAGATTTTATTGTCACATAGTTTCTGTGACGCGTTTCTGCTAATTGATAGCCTTCAGAAGATCTCTTGGAGTCAAATGGTTAATGCACTCCAAAGAAGATATATGGATTCTTTAGTGCATACAAGGACCTTACTCTGAAGTTTTTGTGCAGTTTGCAGGGGAAAGTAACACTGCTTGGTCACTATGATTAACAATGGTGTAAGACAGGGATGCTCAACCTGCGGCCCACCAGATGTTGTAAAACTACAACTCCCACCATGCCCTGCTGTAGGCTGATAGCTGTAGGTTGTCCGGGAATGCTGGGAGTTGTAGTTTTACAACAGCTGGAGGGTCGCAGGTTGAGCATGCCTGGTGTAAGATATCCAGAGCTACTAAACAAGTTCTGATATACAAATTGCATTAAGTTCTTCTGAGGTAGAAGTCCCTAAAAATTCTATATTTCATTACAGGAATGTAAAACTGATATGTTTGTATTAGCCCCTCAA
This sequence comes from Rhinella marina, assembly GCA_900303285.1. Lineage (NCBI taxonomy): Eukaryota > Metazoa > Chordata > Amphibia > Anura > Bufonidae > Rhinella > Rhinella marina. The sequence goes on along the minus strand of ONZH01004529.1, from coordinate 64,936 downwards.
AAGTGTTTTAAAAATGATTAACTTGTAGTCATCAAAGTGGTAAAAAGTATTATTTATATTTTAATTAGAGTAATTGTTCCACGAACCTTCTGCTTCTCGGCTGAGTCATGTGACCAGCAATCAGGCTTTCTTATCTGTGGACAGGAAGTCAGTTTCTCCATGTATTCCTAAAGGGGTTCTCCGGGAATTAAGAAAATGAAAATACTTAAATATTACTTTATTATAAATATATTCTGAAATACCTTTCATTAGTTATAATGGCTCATTTTATTTATAAAGCAATCATTAGGGGAAATAAAATGGCCGCTGTCCTATTAGTACACAGAAACCCTGTTCTAATCACACAGCAGGACAAGTTACTTCACAGCACTGATGTTAAAAGCTGCCTCATCCACCTGTCTGCTCTACTTGACAGGGATTATGATCCTGAGTTTAGTTTAATATGATCTTCAGCTGGATCTCTGTAGGAATGGAGTTCATGAGGAGACATGAAATACAGACAGGATGAACAGGACAGGCTTTGGTAATTCTTAATTCCTGGAGAACCACTTAAGGAAGGCTCAATGTCAGTCTCATAGGAATGAATAGAGAAGTAACTGAGTTCCTGTCCTGTGTCAGTTGGAGATCAGAGAGTTGGTTACATGACACAGCCAAGAAGCAGAAGGGAGGGGATAGCTCACAAATGCAGTCACTGATGAGAAGATTATATTCACTACAGATTACATCATGTACCTTTCTAACAGCTCAGAGAATAAACACTTCTGTGGAAGTTATTTTTAATGATCCATAACATGCACGTAAAAAACTAATTTTGCACATTTCTTTTTTTAATTACTCAACTCCTTTCCCTGGCCAGCTTTCTCTCTCAGAAGTGCATTGCAGAGGGTTCCACTGTGGTCCAACTGAAGCTTCGTTCTGTCGCCTCCCATCCCCAAGCTACATAAAATTGCCCCTTTAGCGCAATCTATTTTAGTACAGACTTACCATATTGAAGCCCCAGATGTCAGATGCCAATAGCACCTATATAGGATCTTCTCTGTCAAATGAGGAGAATGCAACTGCACATGCTCTTCTTCTACTCTGCCAAGTAGAGAAGAAGAATAGGCATGATCAATGGACTGTGCCCAAATGAGAGATTACTTTACAGTGTCAAGCTAAGAAGGACAACAACTGCACCTGTGTGTTTATTGCTGCCCAATGTAGAATGTGATCTATAAGAGAAAGAAAAGAACACTCCCCAGTGTGCACTGGGTTGAAAACAAAGCAATGTGTGAACGTAAATGATGATACACTCTCCTGATAGAATTGTACAATGTGAGCACATTTCAGCTGATTGCTTTTTGGTAATATCAGTTGAGCCATCTGCCCGCTGACCAGAGATGTGGGAGTCATGTCCGTAACCATAAGATTGCAGAGGAAATAGCATAGTAGGTAATTCAGATGCTGGTGGAGATAGTTCACAGAGTTTGGAGGGTGCCAGTCCAGCACTGCAGGGCAGAATATCATTAAATCCATCAACACAAAAGGTTTGCCTCCATTGTGTTGACTCTACCAGCTCCTACCCGTTATTTTTTTTGCAATCTGATGTAGGAAATGGACACATAGGAGAAAATTGGGATAAAACAAGGGAAGAAATTGTTAAATAATTTCTCAATTTGGTAACATGAATGATAAAGGGGCTGCCTCCTGAAAACACCACTTTTACAAATTGAAGTTGCCATGGTGATCAGATGATTATGGGGGAGGAAGTTTCCATCAGATATGCAGTTTTTTTTCTGAATTCAAAGTAATGACCACCAGAGTCCATCATCAATATCAGATCTTTGGGGGTGAGTCCGACACCTGGCACCCCCACCATTCTTCTGTTTCTAGAAGGTACGGCACTGACAGTTCCATACATTGGCCATGACAGGGTACTGCAGCAAAGCTCCCATTCAAGTGAATGGGAGCTGAAAGGCAGTACACTGATCTTGAAAAATACATAGTATACATAAACATCTAATCCTGTCCTATGAAAGTACATAACTTTAGGGCTCAATTACATGGCTGTGCATAAAGAGGGTCAGCTCCTATTTCTCAACATAGTAAATTCACCCATAGTGAAACTGGTGCTCCACTAAAATTGAAGTTTAGAGCAACAAAAAACTTCAGAGCTCAAGCCTTTTCTACTGTATAGTTTTTGGTACTGGAAGCCGTTCAAAGCCACTGATCAGGGCTTACGTCGGATTGGACCCCCATCAATCTGATGTTGATGATCTATCCTGAGAATAGGTCACCAATATCCATAGAACAGAGAACCCCTTTAAAAGACAGCCACATAGACTTTACAAAACTGCCAGTCAAATACTATACCCCCCAATTCCCCCATACACATGAACTCCTCACGCAGTTTAGCATGTATTTAAGGAGTGGGGAATAAACCATTGCCAAACACCTTTGTCAGCGGCTTCTCTCCCATGATAAGCCAGTATCTAAACATCCCCATCCCCACTTTTCTCCGACAGCTGCCATCAAAGTCTGGGTGCCAACTTTATCTATTTACATTAGATGATCAGCCAGTCCTAATGGCCACTCTAGTGCTCATTGGTAATTGATAGCTTGTGCTCACTTTGTAATATCGCTTTAGCTTTGTACAATCTTCTGGAATGGAGATGAACAAATTTCCTAAAAAATTTTTTGTTTCACTCCCACTCTCACATCTCAAACAATTCTACCTATCGAATCTCCAGAAATTCTGATTCTAACTAATCAGAATTTTTTAAATATTTCTGTAGAATCTTTATTCTCCAGAATCGATTTACTCATCTCTAGTTGGAATCACACGAGCAGTTTTTTTTGTGTCAGTTTTTGGTGTAGTTTTTATATGCAGCTATTTTAGAATCAGGAGTACATTCAAAAGAATTAGGAAATATAAAGCAAAAACATATTTCTCCTTCCTCATGCATTTCTGCATCAAATACTGCATTTGGGATTTTCTCTTTATTCTACCTAATGTCCTAAAGACCACCTGAAACACCCTTTGGTGGTTCTATAAGATGGAACAGTCACAACATTCTTTTACCCAAGCTGTAGTTATTAACCACTTCAGATCTGGGCCATTTACCCCCTTCCTGACCAGGCCTAAATGTGGTAATAACTTTGGAACGCTTTTACTGTACTTATCCAAGCGATTCTGAGATTGTTTTCTCGTGACACACTGTACTTCAAGTTAATGGTAAATTTGAGTCGATAAGTTTTAATTTTATTTATAAAAAAATCCAAAAGTTAACGAAAATGTGAAAAAATTCACTGTTTTCTAAATTTCAATCTCTCTGCTTTTAAGACAGATAGTGATGCCCCATAAAATCCTTTTTAATTTACATTCCCATATGTCTACTTGATGTTGGTATCATTTTGGTAGTGTCATTTTATTTTTTTAGGACAGTAGAAGGTTTAGAATTTTAGACGCAATTTTTGCAAATTTGCAAAATCAACTTTTTTAAGGACCAGTTCAGTTCTGAAGTCACTTTGTGAGGCTTACATAATAGAAACCACCCATAAATTACCCCATTTTAGAAACTACACCCCTCAAACTATTCAAAACTGGTTTTAGAAATGTTGTTAACCCTTTAAGTATTCCACAGGAATTAAAGCAAAATAGATGTGAAATTTCAAAATTTCACTTTTTTTGCAGATTTTCCATTTTAATCATTTTTTTCCTGTAACACCTCAAGGGTTAACAACAAAACAAAACTCAATATTTATTACCCCGATTCTGCAGTTTGCAGAAACACCCCACATGTGGTCGTAAACTGTTATTTGGGGATACGCCAGGGCTCAGAAGGGGAGGAGCAGCATCTGCATTTTCTAACATGGAGTGATAACTTTTTAATTTTTTTGTGGACTGAGCTGCGTGAGGTCTTATTTTTTACGGGACAAGCTGTGCTTTTTATTGGCACTATTTTGGGGTACATCCAGCTTTCTGATTACTTTTTAATCTAATTTTTGGGAGGTTAACAAAAAAAAGCAGTTTAGGGGCATTTTTCTATATTTTTTTTTACACCTTTCATTTGATGGGGTAGATCATGTGATATTTTTGTAGAGCCAGTTGTTACAGACGCAACGATACCAAATATGTCTATTTTTATTTATTTTTTTACGTTTTACACAATAAGAGCATTTTTAGAAAAAAAAATCATGTTTTTGTGTTGCAATTTTTTAAGAGCCATTTTTTTTTCATTTTTCGGGTCATTTTTCATTTTTATGATCTTGTGTGGGGGCTCATTTTTTGCAGGATGAGGTGACGTTTTTATTGCTATCATTTTGGGATGCATACGACTTTTTGATTGTTTGATATTATGTTTTTTGGTAGGTGATGCGACAAAAAAAAAGCTGTTTTGGCAGAATTTTTATTAGATTTTTTTTTTACGCAGTTCACTTGATGGGGTAGATCATGTGATATTTTTATAGAGCTGGTCGTTTCGGATGCGGTGATACCAAATATGTCTATCTTATTTATTTATTTTGTGTCCCCCATAAGGTTATACTAGACCTCAGGGGGACATTTAACTTCACTTATTTATTTATTTTTTTTACACTTGATTTTTCCTGTAACTGGGGCTGACATAGTAGCCCCAGTTACAGGGGAAATCCCCAGAGAGGCTGTACATATGCGTTCATGTGACCGTGTGTAAGAAACAGGCTGCTCCAAGGCCTGTGGAAGGTAAGCACTGAATTGTGGGGAGCTATTTACCTGAGCTCCTCAGCTGGCTGCTAATTACCTCTCATTGCCAGCCTGGTTACTACACAGAGCGAAAGCCTATCTTTCTTTTTCTCACCCAGCTTCCTCTGCCCTGCTCCTGTTTGGGTTGTTATGGAAACCTGAAGTAAAATTGTATGTATCTGGAGACAAAGGACCTGCGAGCTTCTATTGGCTGATGACATGTGACCGTATGTACGGCAGTTGGGATTTGAAGAGAAAGACTTCCAGGCTAATAGTGGCTAATGCAGGTCATTTTTTGGGAATATCTTGGGAACGGTACATAGTAGAGAGGTGAGACCCGGTCTAAAACCTTCCCAGACACCTGATGTACCTGTGTGCCAAACTTGATGAAGTTGTTTGGTCACGCATAAAGAACAGACAGAAACATATATATATATATATATATATATATATATATATATATATTTATGAGATATATATTAGTGTTGAGCGAATTAAAGTCCATAAAGTGGATTTCCATCAGAATTTCAGGGGAAATTTGATTAGCTGGGAAGTCAAATTTCCTCATGCTTTGTGGTAGTGAATCAATTTTCCTTGAATGGTGGTAAAAAACAACAAAAAAATCATACTCATCTCATCCATTTGATTGTGATGGTCCGGCCGCTGCCCTCTTGATTTAAGATCTCACACGAAATCTTGTGCTCAGATCTTCAATCAAGTTGGCGGCAGCCGACTCTTCACGAGCAAATGGATGAGCTAAATATAATTTAATTTATTTATTTTTTAATTTTACACTTTGTTATTATAGTCAGATGCTGCAATCAGCTATGAACGTGGCATCTGAGGGGTACAATGCGGTGCAAACGCCACTCACTGTCATTGCACCCACTACTTGCAAAGAAATGCACTTCGTGACGAAATAATTCGGCACAAAGCAAATTTTTTTTGTAATTTGGCAAAGCAGCCGAATCGAATTTTTGAATACTTTGCTCATCTCTAATATATATGTTATATATTTGTAAAAAAAAATTGTGAAGAGTAGAGTGGTATACACAGTAAAAATTAATGAATCCACCAGGATTTAGATTTATCACTAATGTAACCAAATGTAAAACAGCAAGTATCAGCAGTTTTGATCATTGGGGCCCTGTATGCTAAGACCCCCACAACCTCTAAAGTGAAGAGCCAGAAGCACCCAGCTGATTGCTGGGCCCCTTCATTTCTGCTCAGCCTTCCAAGCAACTGCTGTACAGAATGTCATGAAATGTCCATAAACTTTCTATGAATTTCTACACCACTTGCTCTGCTCTTAGAAAGATTTGAGTAAAGCCAATCAGCTCTTCTGAACCCATTCTGTCCTTTTCATTTTAACTGTCGGTAGGGGTCTCAGCACGCAAACCCCCAAAGATCAAGACTTCTGACATTTCACTATGACATGTCAGAAGTGATAGGTACTAGGGATGAGCGAACCCGTGAAATTTCGGGTTTACCAGGTTCGGACAAACTTCAGGTCAAACTTCGGGTTCGGGGACCGAAATTGACCCCGAACCCCATTGATGTCAATGGGGACCCAAACCGTGGTGAGCGCGGTGGCGTCATTGCGTACATTGCAGGTCCTGCTGAATGAAGAGACTGCTGCAGCGTGGTCAAGTGGATGAGGTAAGTTTTTTTAACCCCTAAATGGCCATTCTGTCTTAATAATGCTATTATTTTCCGATATAACCATGTTATAACAGAAAATAATAAAATCATCCGAACACCGAACCCGGACTTCAGTGAAAAAGTCTGGGTTTGGGTCCAGATACCCGCTCATCCCTAATAGTAATATTAATCTCTTTAATTGAAAAGTGAAAATATATGTGTAATTTTGATTTCATGCAAACTTATTTTTCATCATCATTTTTTCTGCCTGTAACACACGACCATTGTGTTTTGCTGATCCGCAAATTGCGGATCCGCAAAAAAAGGATGACATCTGTATGGCATCCGTTTTTTTTGCGGATCCATTGTAACAATACCTATCCTTGTCCGCCCAGAATAGGACATGTTCTATTTTTTTTTTTTTTTTGCGGGGCTACGGAACGGACATACGGATGAGGAAAGCACACAGTGGTATTTTTTGCTGACCCATTAAAATGAATGTGTCCGCATCCTATCAGCAAAATATGTGGATCGGGGGCTGCAAAAACAACTGTTGTGTGAAAGTAGCCTAAGGCCTCATGCACACGAACGTGTGCTGGCTGTGCCCGTGCTGCGGGCAGCAAACTGCGGTCCGCAATGCACGGGCACTGACCGTGAGGCCACTGCATGCGGATCGTGGACCCATTCACTTGAATGGGGTCCGCGATCCGCATCCGAGGGTCCGCACCGCAAAAAAGTAGTGCTTGCGCTACTTTTTTGTGGTGCGGAGGCACGGCCAGAAACACCACAGAAGCACACCGTAGTGCTTCCATGGTGTTCCAATCCGTGCCTCCGCTCCGCATCTCCCGGATTGCGGACCCATTGAAGTGAATGGGTCCGCGATCCGTGATGCGGGCTGCACACGGCCGGTGCCCGTTTATTGCGGACCCGCCGTATGCACGGGCATGGCCAGCACACGTTCGTGTGCATGAGGCCTAATACAGAGCTAGTGTTAATTTATAAAGCTATTCACATGTAAAATTACCGTTTTTTAAATTCATTGTGTATTTCTTTCAGCTATTTTGCAGGTGCAGTATGGGGAGTGTTCAAACTGCGAATGTGATCCATATTGCAGTATTATATCTGTACTGGGTTAATACTAATGCACAATTGTTTTTTCATTTTGGTATAGGAATGATTTTATCAGAGCTTGAATGTATTGACTTTTTGGGTGTGCACCGCAATATTTTTGTGTATTTCTGTGCTACCTATGGATAAAAGCCATATTTTCAAGCATAGCTGTAGACATAAAAAAAACATTCATGTCCAGCAGGGAACTGAGACAAAGGTGTGTTTGGCATTTTTACAATGATTTTGCAGATCTCATTGCTCTGTATTTTCGCTACTTTTCTATCCTAGTTTTAGCATCTTAATTGATTTCCTTGTTCAGTGTCCTCCCCTGGGTCTCCAGTCTCCAGCTGTGCTTAAGGAGAGCAAAATCTTTTCCAATTTCTATAGCATTTAAAAGAAAATTGAATTCGTTATCAACAGTAGAAGAAGAGAAAATCGGAGAAAGAACTGTAAGACAGTAAATAGCAAAGTAATCATGCAATATTCTGAATTGCCCGGAAAAGCGTAATATAAATGGCCTTTGTGTTGTTTGGTTGCCCCTTTAAATAATATCAGTTCATCATTTTTTCAATAACGGTAAAGGGAAGCATGCAAGGTATTACATAGGCCACACACAGAATTCATTTGCTTCCTTTTTGTTTCTATGTATACTAATGGTTTATACTAGGGAACAGGAACATGATTATATAGTTTGCAGTTTTAGCCAGCAGTCACTCTAATCCTGTCCTATGAAAGTACATAACTTTAGGGGTTCAAGAGGTCAGCTCCTATTTCTCAGCGTAGTAAATTCACCTGCAGTGGAACTGGTGCTCCACTAAAATTGAAGTTTAGAGCAATAAAAAACTTCACAGAACTCAAGCCTTTTCTACTGATGACTTAACTTTGTATAGGTCATCATTATCTTATTAGTGGGGTTCTGACACCCGGGACTCCCGCACATAATCTATTAGAGAAGGCAGCTGCGCTCCTGTGAGCGCTGCAGCCTTCTCCGTGCTCGCCAAGCACAGTGCAGTACATTGTACAGCAGCTGTGCTTGCTATGGCAGCTCAGCTCCATTCACTTGAACGGAGGGTGAGTTGCACCTGTGCCCTGTGACCAATGAATGTGCGGTCTAATGTTGAGTGAATTGAGCTTTGGATCATAGATCTGAAGTCGATTTGTTCAAACAGTTTGTTTTAATGCTGTCTGAAGATCGTTCTCCATACAGCATTAAAATGTATTGCCTTCTTGGAGGCAAAATTCATTGCACCCAAAGTCACATGAAACTTCTGTGAATGAATTCGGTATTCATTTCTTAGAGATGTGAAGACTGAGCTGCTGGTATACAGATCGCTCCTTCAGATCCTGGATCCAACCAAGACATCAACACCGCCAGTACATCCTCATAGTGCAATGCATACCTTCTCAAAATATTCCTGTCAGGATCCAAAAACACCACAATAGTGACGGACCCTCAGGATTATATTTTAAACAGCTTTTATTGTACTCACAAGTGTATGTTAAAAACAGGCACTTCACAACAATACATCCGGCGTCCTTGCCTAGTGTTCAACCCGACTCAGGTTTCGCCCTTTGCTTCATCAGGGGTTGTAATTAATTCTACACCTGATTACCTCTTTATACTCCCACTGGGGGAGGGGTTGGTAAGTAGGTTGTGACACCCGCAATAAAACTACATATAAAAATGTATAAAACAAATAAAACAACATTCTACCAATTAAAAACATTTCTTATATAAATATATGTATATATAGGCAAAACCGCACTAATTAGTTTCAGAGCAGATTAACATCATTATACTATGAAAAGGCAGGCGCTGTTCAGACTTTGCGTTTATCCACATCTAGCAAAATCCACTATGTGGGTTTCCTGGTCAATACTACTATTCTATCCTAGTTCCCAAAGTAAAGGGGATCTAACTTCGCAGCTCATACTGCATTATACCACATTCAAAATTTCAGTTTGATCGCTTCAGATTGATCGCTGTTCAGACTTTGTGTTTATCCACATCTAGCATGATCCACTATGTGGATTTCCTAGTCGATACTACTATTCTATCCTAGTTCCCGAAAGTAAAGGGGATCTAACTTCGCAGCTCATACTGCATTATGCTCTTTCATAACATTTTTATATCACATTTGAAATTTCAGTTTCATCGCTTCCTCATCCAGCGCACACTGGAGATAAACAGTTCATTCATGGTTCCAGGGTCACGCGACATTACAGGACCAATGAAATTCTATGCTCCAATGAACATCATAAAAAACAAGCGTCATGAGGAGCAATTCATTCACTCTATAAACACGTGACCTTCAGGAGCCAACAATAATGTATAACTAATTCATTCATACCTATTCACTATCCGCTTACTTGCGGCTCACTCCTCGTGTTATATTATCAAATGGAAGGTATCTAATAGCTGGGCTGATATTTATATTTTTGCAAACACACATATTCATTAACTAACCTTTGATGATATTTATGGTTATGTTTTTGTAACAAAATATAATTATTAACCATTCTCTATTTTTACAAGAGATTTAAAGGCAGCAAAAAACCTGCAAACTCCCTTTCTATTTATCCCACTATGCAGGGTTTAAGGTCAAATTCTATATTTAATCCCCCTGGTTGTAGGATATCCAATTGATGTATCCATTCAATCTCTCTTCTGTTAATTTTTGGCTACAGGATCCCCCCTCTCCAATTATACTGTACTTTTTATATACCTACAAATTTTAGGCCCTTCAGATTTTTGTTATGCTGTTTTAAAATTCATTTCTGTATCTTTAAAAACATTTTAAAATAGCAATCTGAAGTCAGGTTTTGTACCGAGGTACCACCTGGTACCAAATCCGACTTTGGATTCAGAATTTTAAATGTCTTTAAAGGTGCAGAAATGAATAACTAATTCATTCACCGAAGTCTCACGTGACTTCAGGTGAAAAGGATTTTGCCTCCATGGAGGCAATATATTTTAATGCTGTATGGCTTTACGGAGACAGGTATTTACTAGAGAGAGGAATAACACTATTTCTGGCCACTATATGACATTGTGGCATTTTTAGCAGTTTTCCCCTGTGCATGCTGAATGTCTAGTTTTTAAGTTCTCCTAGATCTCGTGGGTGGAGAATAACTGCCATCCAATGTGCATAGAAAGTAGAGAAGAATCTGCTTGCTAACCTTCTTTTACTCACTCGGAAATGGCCTCAGGATTATGGAAGACATTACAGAGAAGTACTGATCTGCATGAATTAAGCACTTGTGCAGATATTTAGCTGAAGCAGTCTCTTTGTTGTCTCTTCTGGAGTTTCGTCTCACTCTGCTCCTGTTAATTTCTCCTCCTCTCCTCTCCATAGATTTATATTGACATGTAATACAGATGTAGCAGCACTAGCGATCACTGTTTTTGCATAGCGTTTCTAACGAATCTCGACTTCTCCTCTTTCACTCCTTTCACTCGCAGTAAAAGTACGATAATTAGGTGAATTCATACGCATTAGCGTACAATGCATAGCATTAGCATACAAATTTGTACACATTAGCATACAATGCGTAGCATTAGCATACAAATTTGTACGCATTAGCATACAATGCGTAGCATTAGCATGCAAATCATCAGATGCGTACTCTATTTACGATATTGTTCTGTGCTCATGCGATTCTCCTGTGATCGCTAGCGCTGCTACATCTGTATGATCCTTCTGTGAGATGCTCTAGTCCTGGATAGATTAAAAGCATATTTCAATAAGAAAAGCATTTAGCAAGAAGGAGGGGTGGGCAGTTAAACATCTGATAATGTGAGAACTAGATCTTTCTCTCTGATAACATATATTACAAAGTTTCATATGATCGCTAGTATTATTGATTTATGCAAAAGTTAGCAATCTTTTAATGACTTGGTAAATCCTAGTTGTTTTAAGTGTACAAACTCAAGAAAATATGATTAGATGTTATCTGATATTTGTCTTCTGGTAAAAGTAATCTAATCAGCTGGTAAGGTCACAAGTAGTATCAACAGATAAAAATAAATGATAAAAAATAAAACAAAAGGTGAAAATAAATAAAGTTTGTATGCCACACAATCTACACATTTTTGTTACTGCTATGAATAGGAGAATTAGAGGATTGATTTTTATTGAATTTGATGTGATGCAATTCAAAAAATATAATTTTCAGATTTTTGTTACCAGAACAGAACAGAAATAAGCACAGGCATTCCTGAGGATATAGACAATAAAATGGGAGGAATAAATACATTTTAAACTAATGTTCCCTTTCAGAGAATTGCTAGCTATTTTTGTAGCAAGGTGTTCATTACATTTAGAGATGAAAGCTTAAAGGGGTTCTGCAGTTCTGTAAAACTGATGATCTATCCCCTGGATAGATCATCAGTATCTGATCGGTGGGGGTCCCACACCCAGGACCCCCGCCAATCAGCTGTTTGAGAAAGCAGCGGCCCTGCAGGAGCACCGCGGCCTTCTCTGTGTTTTCCTCAGGCCCAGTGACATCACGACTAGTTTGACTGGCCTGGGCGGCGCTAAGCTCTGTTCACTTGAATGGAGCTTAGCCCCGCACAGGCCAGTGATATTAGTCGTGATATCACTGGTCCTGCGGTAAACACAGAGAAGGCCGCGGCGCTCCTGCAGGGCCGCTGCTTTCTCAAACAGCTGATCGGCGGGGGTCCCGGGTGTCGGACCTCCACCGATCAGATACTGATGCTCTATCCAGAGGATAGATCATCAGTTTTAAAGAACTACAGAACCCCTGTAATATTAATATTAATTAAAGGAGTTGTTCAAGTTAATTATGAATTCACCCCTGTCACCTAAGGGTATGACTACATGGCAAAGTTGTATCATGGTTGTGACGTGGCTACACTGCTGTCAAGTACCGCGTGGCTGTACAAAACGCAGTGGGCTCTAATTAAACTAATTAGGACCACACAGTTTAGTTGGTCTGTAGTTGTGCGTGCCATGCAAACATTAAGCATACAGACCGTCTATAGAGTGCAGTTCTAATTAGTTCAATTAGAGTGTGCTGCAGCAGGGAGAAAGAGGTGAGTATATGATCATTTTATGTAATCAAACTGGACAACCCCTTTAACCTTTTCAGGCTAACTTTATTACTTTATTATTTTATTACTATGTGTGTACCACACAAAAAAGAATACAATTTGAGTTTTTTTTCAGCCACAGCAAGTCTATGGATCTTGGCCGTGACACTCCTTGCATAACCAAAAATCATTATGTGGCAGTGCAGCATTTGAACTGAATGGGTTTGCAGAGTGACTCACAAGCTGCAGTGAACATGACCCAGTCCTCAGAATCATTCACAAATAGTCCAGCAGTATGGGATTGTTTTGTGATTCTGGGGTTGCAGTTTCGGCAGCTTGCAAGTTATTTTGCAATACTACTCCGTTCAATGGCTGCACTAGTACACGCATTGTTTGGTTTCGTGGCCAAGATCACTGTGTAGCCCCAGCCTAGGTTTACTGAGAATGTAATAAACAATAACTATGAATACTGAGTATCAGAAACATAGAGGGACATTTACCAAGCCTCTTACACCACTATTGTGGCGTAAAAAAGTCACACATAATGGTCCACTCCATAATTCGACACTTCTTAGGCTTCTAGACACTTTTCCGAAGTAGTTGGGAGCGGGCAGGACTTTGCGTGGCCCACTAGATTTACTACAACTTATGCCAGAAACGGACGTAAATTATAGCTGAAGTGTGCACCAGGCCCTAACTGGATTAGACTTCAGCTTTTGGTGTATGGCAGGGCAGTGATGCACCTAATTTACTAAGAGCCGTCTGCCTCTTAATAAATTAGGCGCATCTCACGCCAGTGCAGGGATGGACTTGTCTAGCTTATTTAAGAAATGATGGAGTCTTTGGCTTAGAATTATCATAGAAATTGTTTTTACTTTTATAGTTATACTTTTTTTTGTTCTTTTATGCTTGAAACAATTTGCCTCTAGAATAATTCTAAATTACCATAATATGAAACATTTGGAAAACACTTCAGAAATAATGGTTTAATGTTCATATCCTAAGGTAAGTGACAGGTGAGGAGAAGAATATGTTTAAAATATAAAATTGACAATATATGACATATGCCTCCCAAACCATTCCTTAACCTTAATATCACTGTCTAAGTGAAATGATAAAAAATCATTGGAGACTTTAGAAAAGGGTGATTGATATTTCATCCTGATGATTGCGGAGATCATTTTGTATATGTGATGTTTAGCTTGCCATTTAAGTGGGCGACAGGAAGCTGTTCAATGTATGACATTAATTTTTTTGCAGTTAGGATTGGCTAGTCATTTCTATTTGTGTTAATTTTAAAGAGTAACCATGATGAATAGTGTCACCTTGGACGTAAAGCAAAAACTGATGCAGTTTTCTTAATGTCATAGTGAATAGACAAATCTTTTAGCAAAAAGAAATAAAAAAATGAATAAAAAAACATTTTAAAGTACTTATTCCTCTTTTATATCTGTTATTTTATTTTCCTAACTGCTGACTTACCGTGGTGACTTTTTAGCCTGTTATTTTTCAAAGATACTAAAAGGAAAAAGTTGAGTTGAGGGATTTGATTCTAATCAAATTGAATTCATTATGAATTTCCCCAAAACTATGGTTTCCAATAAAATTGAAGTTTTTGGGATTCATCCTGCATGAATCAATCAAATGGAGTCTGACATTTTATATATCAGAATACAGGGAAGATGAGAAGAAGGAGGATCACATGATACTGTCATGGTAGGCTTGACCATAAAGCCTTGCAATTGGCCTCAGACAATTATGAGAGACTATAGCTGTGATGTCAGTGGACATGTTATAAGCACTATGTTACTTCCCAGGCAGGATCTGCCGTGTTTTTCCTGGCTTGTACATTGGAGGGATTACACGTCTGTTAGACAGAGAGAATATATCTTAAAACACAAAATACAGCTCATTTGGTGTCAGATGTTCTTTCACAGTAAATAGAAGACAGTAGCTAGATTTTATAATTGAATGATAGGTTTAAGCTATTGCCAGCCATTGTACTGAGACCTGCAGCATTTAAATATACAGTACTCAATTTATTATTAATTTGAATGTCTCCAACACACCCATGCTCATCACATAATTCATAATCACAGACAGGCTGTCAGACATTTTAGTGTTGCTCCATAATTATATGTATCACATTTACAGTACAAAAATGTCAGAGTTAATTAAAAAAAGTCATCAGAGCATTCCTGCAGCCTGTCATATTGTTTTTGTGCGTCATAGTTTCCATGTTCCATACTGTACTATTGCTGTCGCTACTACTACTGCTACACGACCACACATCTCCTGCCTTGTTCATCATGTTCCATACTGTGCTACTGCTGCTTCCACTATTGCTACAGCTGTACATCTCTTGCCTTGTCTATTCTATTCCCCCTGTACTGAGGCTGCTAGGAACCTTACCCTACACAGTACAACAAACCTGAAACTGCTCCAAAAAAAGGATACTTTTTTTTTCAAATTCTTTTTATTATTTATATGGGAAACATATCAAAGAATCCATACAAATGATCAGGATAAAAGGAATAACAAATATTGCAAGAGCAATAAGAACAAAATGCAGATTCAATTAAAGTCAAAAGCATCCAATGTCACAGAGCATATGATTCTGAAAAGCAATAAGTGCATAGTAAATACATATAGTAGAACCAGTTCCGAAATAAACCAAATGGAACAAGAGCTGGATGGTCAGCATGTAGAAATCTCCGATGTCTAGACAATACAAACAAACAAATAAGGAGGGAGGGAGGTAGGTAGGAAAGAGACGGGAAAGAGGGATAGGGAGGATAATATAGTCCGAATATCCTGCAAGCGAAGAACCTGTAAGAAGGTCTATAAGGTTACAGTGATAAGATTGTATATAGGTGCCCAAAAAGAGTAAGGGTAAGAGGTCCATACTGGATCGGATCTAGGTCCAATTCTAAGTCTGAAGTAGGGAACTGCCTGTATTTTGCCCAAGGGAGCCAGGTGGTTATAAAGGCGGGGTGCGTTTTGGTTTCCCAACTAGCCAATTCTTCTAAACGATAAATAGCGTCTACTCTATCCTGCCATTGTTTAAGGGTTGGAGGAGTGCTTGACTTCCAAAAGGTAGGGATTAATATCCTAGCAGCTGCTAGTAGATGTCTGGTTAGCCTTTTAACATGTGGAGGGGGTTTGTCATAAAGTAGGTGAAGTAAACATACTTCCGATAGAAAAGGAAGGTTAATGTTTAATATCTGATTAATTTGTGATATGATGGTAGACCAGTAAGGGCCTTTAAGTGGACACGTCCGCCACATGTGAATGTATGAGCAGATATATTGGTTACATCTCCAACAAAGCGGGTCATAATTTGGATTATATTTGTTTAACAAGACTGGGGTCAGGTGCCATCTTGTCAAGATTTTATACCCACTTCCTTGCATTCTTATACACTTAGAAACTTGCTTGGGGGCTTTAAATAGAATGTTAATGTCTTCAGACGAGAATGTCTTGGTAAGGTCTTTTTCCCAAGCCTCTATGAATGGAAGAGGTGTTTGAGGGGGCGGCGTCAGGAGGAGTTTATTTAATGTTGAAACCACTTTCCTAGGAGGTTTAAGTTGAGTAAGTAGAGTTTCAAACGTCGTCATGGGTCTATGTAAATTTGCTCCCGCTAGGATCTTTTTAAGAGAGGTAACAAATTTATTGTAAATTACAGTAGGTATAGAAGAGCAGTTTAGGTTCTCTGCCAATGTTTAGCACGAGGGAATCATACCAGTTGTGATGACTGCATCCGCCATGGTATTATTTCAGTATATCTCTCGAGGTATAGTGGAGTTGTACAAGGTGTCATCACTAAAGATCAAGTCTTTAACCTGTAAAAGAGGGGATGGGAAAGGGGCACATAGCGTACGTATGTTACCCAATCTCCATATTCTGATTGTTTCACTTGTTAGTAAGTTGTGTCCTGAATAACGGGGGGAACTGAGTCATCAGAAAATATAATGTGTCTCAGTGGGTACCGCAATATATCTTCCTCTATTTGTACCCATAATTTATGGGGGGGTCTCCTACACAAGTCTACTATTCTGTTCAGGTGAACAGCCTGCACAAAAGCTTGGGGATCTGGTAGGTCTATCCCTCCATAATTCCGTG
Source organism: Rhinella marina (assembly GCA_900303285.1). Lineage (NCBI taxonomy): Eukaryota > Metazoa > Chordata > Amphibia > Anura > Bufonidae > Rhinella > Rhinella marina. The sequence goes on along the minus strand of ONZH01004529.1, from coordinate 48,308 downwards.
GAAGTTGGAGAGTGTCATATTCTATTCTGGGTTTTTTAGAGTCCCAAATATACCTTGAAAAAATCGTATTCAAATTAGTAAAAAATACATTTGGTATATGTATAGGCAGAGACTGAAGCAAATAAGTAACTATGGGCCAGATGAGACATGTAGCTATATTTTTCCTCCCAAACCATGACATATATGGTGTAGGCCAGGAGGCTAAAATCTTAGTGATAGATTGCAGCAATGGTGGGAAGTTGTGTTTATATAATTGACTTGGCTCAGGAGATATTTTAATGCCCAAGAACTTTGTAAACGGTTGGGACCAATCAAAGGGAGAATTCCCTGATATCTGGGAGGCTTGTTTATTAGATAAAGAAATATTAAGAACTTGAGATTTACCCATGTTAACCTTAAAAACCCATAATGTACTTTTCCATTCACACAGCCTCATGAGAAATTATTTTTTCTGGGACAGGTTGTATTTTTTATGACACACTTTAATTTACTATATCATATTGAAAAACAGGAAAAAAATCTTAGGTGAAATAAAAATAATATTTCCGCCATATTTTTGGGGTTTTGTTTTTATGCCATTCACTGTGTACTAAAAATAACATAATGAGCTTATTTTATGGGTTGGTACAATAATGGTGATTAGTGTTGAGCAAATTGAAGTAAAAAAAATTGACTGTGATCCAAATTTCAGGACAAATTTGATTTGGCGCAAAGCTGAATTTCCACGTACTTCAAAGAATCAATTTTCAACTAATCAATTTTCCCTGAAATGGCAGTAAAAAAATACCTACTCATCCATTTGCGAGCGAAGAGGCCATCGTGGCCATCTTGATTGCAGAAAGCCCGCAAAATAATTTAAAGCGGCACTGTACCTTACGTACAGTTTTGATATATCATAGGTACATATCAAAAGTTTAGATTGGTGGGGGTCTGAGCACTGAGACCCCCACTGATCTCTAGAACAAGTGGAAAGAAGTGTTCTCTCCCCTTGCTGCATGTGACAGGAGCAAGATTGTTAATAGACTTTCTATTGAGTCCGTCTCACTTCCTGTCCTGCAGTGAGAAGAGAGAATGCACTTAATTGAGCACTTTTCTCCCCCCCATTCTAGAGATCAGTGGGGGTTTTAGCACTCAGTCTCTATGACATATGAAAAGTGCAACTTTAAGGGTTACTAGTGTACAGCAAATGAGGGGTTAATTCATCAAGTGCAAACATGTCCATCCTTGGCAATAGGCAGAAATAGTCAGGAAATATCTGAATGGTTGGTCAGAAAAAAAAGTATGAAGTGTGTGTTGGTTATCAAATTCCATGGGGTTAAACCCATTTCAAAGTTCTTATTCATTTCAATTACCACTGTAATCTTTTCGGTTCACTGCAAAGCAATTTGTTTCCCTGTTGGGGGTAGCTGGGATTCTTCACCTCTGAGGACAGAAACAATGCGTTTTCGTTAAAGTGATGTGCATCAACACCTCTGCTCTGTCCACAGAAGCTAACACACCATTAAGGACAATAAGATGTTTATTTTAAAAATCTTGACATATCTATCAGTTCTCCGAGAGGTAGTCTGCTCCCTGACATTGTAATTGTATTCCCAAGTTCACCCATTACTTTTTTTTACATGAATTATTTCACTGTCAACTTTCCCTTCACAAATAGTCAGCTGGAATTGTTGATTTCCCAATTTTAACCCTACTGAGAAATGTTAAGAGAAAAAATTAAGATGTTCCAATAAGTAGGTTGTCTTTCCTTCACAATGTATGAAATTAGCCAGCTGGTAATTGAGCATGTCAAGCAGGGTCCATTCTCTTCTCAAAGTACGGAGACCAACTCCGAGATTATTACCGATGTGACTATTTTCACCAGCCAGTCAAATCGGAATGACGTTATTTTAATGAAAAGTAGCGGGTACAAGTAAGCTATCACTTTTAGATGAAACAAAAGATTTTTTTTTTCTTTTTGCCAGCTAAGTCTACTAGGTTTGAATACTTACACATCTCAATTCATTTTGGGATGCATATGCGAATACTGTATGTATGAATTTAGTAATATTGTAGGTTACATCACCTAACCAGCTACAATCTTATATATTTTGTATGTTATTGTGAATGTTGTGGTTTAGGAGGGAGGAATAAATGCATTGATTTGTTATAAACACCAACACCACCAATAACCTAGAAAGGACGGTTTGCATGACAACCCTACTTCATAACTTCATTTGTGATCACAAGATCAGTTATTGGAATTCAAAAGTGTAGTTCTATTCTCTTAAGCTCTGTTCCCTATAGTGTTAATTATTTTTAGTCACACTACCATTGCTTTTTTACAGTCAGCATAGTGTGCTGTGCTATGTGATCCAGAAAACCTGATGGACCCATTATAAGTCTAAAGCCATGAATAGTGCTGGCTAGATGAAAGCTATTTAAGAGACCCTCTGAGAGTTGATTGCTTGATCCTTTTTCACTACATCAACTTATTTTGGAAAATGTCAACATTCTTCTGTATTAAAGTGGCACTCCAGGCTTTCACTGAGAATTAGTTCACACGTCAGTGTTTTGGTCAGTGTTTAGTCAGTGATTTCCATCAATGATTGTGAGCTAAAACCAGGAGATTTTGGAGCCTTATGTCTGAGTAGGCTCCTCTCCTGTTTTGGCTAACAATCACAGATGAAAGTCACTGACCGAAACACTGACATGCAAACTAAGCCTAAGGCCTCATGCACACAAACGTATTTTCTTTCCGTGTCCGTTCCGTTTTTTTTTGCGGACCGTATAAGGAACCATTCATTTCAATGGGTCCGCAAAAAAAACGGAAGGTACTCCGTGTACATTCCGTTTACGTATGTCCGTATTTCCGTTCCGCAAAAAAATAGAACATGTCCTATTATTGTCCGCATCACGGACAAGGTTAATACTGTTCTATTAGGGGCCAGCTGTTCCGTTCCGCAAAATACGGAATGCACACGGATGTCATCCGTATTTTTTGCGGATCCGTTTTTTGCGGATCGCAAAATACATACGGTCGTGTGCATGAGGCCTAAGGCTCATTAGGCCCAGTTTTTTGTGACAGTCATCAGATATTCTTTTTTTATTGGTGCTTTAGTACTTTATGTAATGGAAATCAGCCCTTTTTGCACAAGCCTATGATGGACTTGTGTTTAAGTATAACAGCCATAAAGCGGAGAAAGTACTACAAGGAGAGGAAGGGACCAGTTGCATGAACCAATACTGAGATGGGGTGTGTCTCAGACTACTTGTGACTCACTGCAGACACTGCAGCTAAGCTATTGAGATGGGATGTGTCTCAGACTACCCGTGACTCACTGCAAACACTTCAGCTAAGGCTACTTTCACATTAGCGTTTTTAAATTCCGGTATTGAGTTCTGTTATAGGGGCTCAATACCGGAAAAAAACGCTTCAGTTTTGTCCCCATTCATTGTCAATGGGGACAAAACTGAACTGAAGACAACGGAATGCTCCTGAAAGCATTCCGTTCCATCTTCAGACCGGAGAACAAACCGCAGCATGCTGCGGTTTGCTCTCCGGTCCAGGCATCCGCACCAAGACGGATCCGCAATGACCCCCAATGCAAGTCAATGGGGACGGATCCGTTTGGTGTGGACACACCAGTAATCCGGATCTGTCCTCCATTGATTTCCAATGGGGGGTCATTCCGGATCCGGCAACATACACACAGACATACATACAAACAAACATACAGACATACATACATACAACCATACAGACATGCATACATACTCACATACTCCAGGGACGCCGGCAGCATGTCTTCACGCGCCTCCTGCGCGCAGCTATGACGTTTCCCCACTGCGCCCAGCAGAGGGCGCTGTGGGGAATCGTCATCACTGCGCGCAGGAGGCGCGTGAAGACGTTCTGCCGGCGTCCCTGGAGTATGTGAGTATGTATGTGTGTATGTATGTATGTATGTCTGTATGTTTGTTTGTTTGTATGTATGTCTGTGTCTTGTTTTAAAGTGTGACATGTGTGGGGCCGGAGCGCTGCTCCGGCTCCACACATGTATAGCGTTAGCACGGATCCGTTGGCACCCTTTAGGTGCCGGATCCGTGCTAACGCTAGTGTGAAAGAGGCCTAAGCTAGTCACGGCTAAGATAATGAGTAGCCATTCAGCAACAATTCAGCAACAATTGTGGAAAATATATAGCAGGTAAGCAACACCTATAGGTGTTAATTTATATATAATATTTAAGCTAAGTGTTTAAATTTTAAAATGTTTACAGAGATGTATAATTTTAACAATTGCTTTCAAAACATTCCAAGTCATATATACACTAAAACATCCCTTTTTTTGGTAATTTGATTTTAAAAGAAATCACTTTTTGTCTACTGCCCTCTTGTGGTTCTGAATATGTCTTTTTCAATGATCTGGATCATCCAAACTGACAGTTCTGCTGGGATAATAATAATAACCATAGGTCACTTTGGATGGCTTGACATATTTTTGACATTCTGTAATTGCTTTTGCCGCTACTACTCTTTTAGTCTCTGCGTCTCCAGACCAGGCAATTTGTCTTCCATCAATTCCTGCTTCCGTATATACTTTTTTGTTGTAAATAAATACAGAAAAGCATAGAATAAAATGATAGGTAAACCTATGAACACCCTTCTATCTGGTACTTTTTGCCAACTTGTATTCACTTGTAGTCAACTATATATATGCTGTAAAGTATTTTAATGTTCTTTCTGCTTGCTGACTGTAGTTTTATTTGAAATGAATATGTCATTCCATATAATAAAGACAAGAGGAAATATACATCAGTTGGCAAAAATTTGTTGTATACGGGGAGGAAAGGAGTGAATTTCATTTTTCTGATTTTAGATGTCTCAATGAAAGGTTCTCTTCTATGATGAGCTTTGGATATTTGCAGACTATAATGAGCAGATAATGTAGATCAGTGATGGCTAACCTCTGGCACTCTGGCTGTGGTGAAACTACAAATCCCAGCATGCTCCATTCATTTCTATGGAGTTCTGAGAACAGCCAAGCAATTGTGCATCTTGGGAGTTGTAGTTTTACCACAGCTGGAGTCCCGGAGGTTAGCCATCACAGATATAAATCTTCCTTCTGCAAGCCAGAATAGAACAAATATAGTATAATGTCAAGATTTTTATTCATACAGATAATTTTCATACAGTATATTTCCTATCTAGTTCTTATTAAAGAATTTGCTTTATAATTGAAGTTTCCCTCTATTGGACCCCTGCAGGGACATCATGGGGCTTCGATCAGTTGCTATGGTAACTTGGGACTTTGTGAAGACTCCCAATCCTGCTATAGAAACCTACTTGTGGTAGGGCTTACAGGGATATTCCCATCTTGGACACTAGGGGCATATCACTAGTATATGCCTCTAATGGGACCCGCACCTATCTTTAAAATGGAGTCTGCAAAATGCACGAGGGAACATAGTGCATGTGCGGCTGCCCTCTCTTCATTTCTATGAGACTGACGAAAATAGCTGAGTGCTGGCTCTGCTATTCCCATAAGCCCCATAGAAGTGAATAAAGCGGTGGCCACACTTGTGACAGGGCTTCCCTTTCATTTCAGTGGGACTTCCGAAAATAGCTAGAGTGCCCATCAGCTATTTTCAGCAGTCTTTTTGAAATGAATGGAAGGTGGTTGCGCATTTGCAGTGCTTCCTTCTGTACATTGGAACACGCACCTATTAGACATGGGCATATTGCCCCCAATGTCTAAAATGGGACACGATCTTTAATAAGAAGGCTGTAAAAATCCCATAGACTGCAATAGTAAACTGTTGCACTTGTATGTATATGCAGAGGATCACACATTCAAGTCCCCTTAGGCGACTAAAAATTACAAAAATATTAACCACTGACTAACCACCATGATTCCCTTTGCCAGTTTTATATATAAAAATAAATAATAATAATAATAAAAAAGAACATAATTGGTATGGGTGCATCCAAAAATGTATGAACTATTAAAATATCAAAAAATGAAAGGCCGATTTCCTGTTGTTTATTCAAATTGCACCCTAAAAACAATTTAATGAAAAGCAATAAAAAAGTTGTATGCACCCCAGAGTGATACCAATAAAAACTACAACTAAAACTATCCAAAACAAGTACTCACAGAGCTCTGTAGAGAAATTTAGCTGTGCAAATAAACATTTTTCAAAGGTTTTTATTTTCTTTTTAAAGTAGTAATGCATAATAAAATTATATAAATGTGATTTATTTGTAATTGTACTGACCCACAGAATAAGGTTGTCATGACATTGTTAGCACACAGTGAATGCCATAAAAATAAAATCCCCCAAACCATGGCATTTTTTTTAAATTCACCCCACAAATAATTTTTTACCCATTGTTCACTGAAAAAATTTAGCGAATTAGATAATGGCATTAAAATGCTTCTTCTATCGCAAAGAATAACCCATTTAACCCCCTTCCAACATGCATCTGAAATGTATGGTGTGGGATGGTATTTTAAGGATGGATGGGGAGGATTGGGGGAGCCGTAGTGTGTGTGTGGTAGCCTCTGTATTCCTCAATGATACAAGTTTGCCGCATATTAGTTCCTATAGAGACCCTGCCTATTGCAGAGCTCCATAGGAACATACTAAAATCCTCATAGACTCAAAAATAAAAATTCTAATCAACTTCTTTTCCCTAAAATGAAAACAAAAATACATAAACAATAAAAAAAATACACATCATGTGGATCACCATAAGAAAAAACACCCATACTATTAAAATATTAAAACATTTATCCCATAGGTAAACAATGAAATGGAAAAAAAAAGTGAATTCTCAGTGTTTTGGTCTCTTCACCACCTACAAAAAATGAAATAAAAAGTGATCAAAAAGTTATACACACCTTTAAAATGTATCAATCAAAAGTACAATAAAAAATTAGACCTCACACAGCTCTGTACATAACTATAAAAAAAAAGTTATGGCTGGTCAGAATATGGCAACAAAAAAGAATTTTTTTAAAACGTTTTTATTTTTTCAGCATTAAAACACCATAATTGTATTGACCTAGCGAATGAAAGTAAAAGGTTTTATCACATAGGGAATGCTGTAAAAAACAAAACCCATAAAACTGTTCCATTTTTACCTCATTTCCAATGTCACCCCAATTTTTTTCCAGCTCCTACTACATAATATGCAATATTACATATGCAATATTAAATGGTGTAATTATAAACTTGTCCTGCAAAAACCAAGTCCTCACATGGATGAAATATGAAAAAAGAACAATGGCCTGGCCCTTAAAGGGAATGTGTAATCAGAAAATGATCTCATTAAATTTAAAGAATCCTTGATGATGTCAATTTTAATTTCCCATGTCAATATCTATATTTAAACAAAAAACTAAATTCTTGTAGTTTTCGGACTGGCCACTAATTCTAATAACAATTATTTTATTTAATATTTATATAATATTTTTTTTAAATAATTTGATATTGTACAGATCACTTTACTGCAGTTACCTGCTTATCTGTCATTCTAATACTGCCTGTAATTGTATCACCTCTGTGTATAGATAAGACATTGGTGATTGTCAAAGCTTATCTATTCTTCATTTCTTGTACAATGACCTCTGCACAGGTCACAGAGCATGCCTAGAAATCTCTCTTATAGATGACAATGAGGTCCTTCGTGACCATTGTGTCTATGGCCCATGTGGCTGCTGTAAAGCAATTTTCTTAAAGCTTTCTAAATGCTGTTAAAAGCTTAGGCAAGATGGCCGCCCCCATAATCATGTTCAGGAAATAGAATTAAAAAAAAACTACAATCAGAAAATAAAAAAGATTAGATAAAAAGGACATGTTCTACTTTATGATTTAACTGGTAGATAACATTTTTGGTGACACATTTCCCTTAAACGGGTTAACTTCAGAGATGGTATCTCTTATGCTCGTTGTTGTGATTAATTTTGTATTACCTGTCATAGAGTGACACATTATTTGCTGTCTATCATTTGTATTGTGCTCTCTATGTTATGGACGCACAAAAATGAATGCATCATCTCTGTCTAGTACTAATTTCATAGGAAGAAATGTACGTAAACACAAGTAGAACATAAGGCCTTCATGATAATGTTGGATTTGTATTCATGCCTCTACTGCTGCATGGTAGTAATACTATTGCTAGAATTTGAGCCACCGATCATTATCAGGAAAAAGCAAGCAGAATATCGCCACTACATCAGCACAAACTGCTATTACACTATGAACAAGAATATGGCTCCGAATAAAGGACAGTCTCCTTATCTGCCTGAGCTGCTGCTTGAACCCATTCTTGCTATAATGAAGTAGTTTACCATGGAAGAGCATTGAAAATTTCTTCATTACCGTTGTATTGTGTAAAGAAACCATTCCTAGGTGTTCTTACCAAGATTTTATTCTTTCAGATTGTTTAGAAATTCTACCCACAGTGTCCATTGTAAATGTGTAAGGGGGTTCAAAATAAGCAGCTATAGCACAGTTTATTTGCTTGTTTGCACATCATATGGTTTGAGTTCCTTGATACATTTTTAGCAATATCACTTTTACCTATTTTATGTTAAAAAAAAGTTTGTTAAAGGGATATTCTCTTGAATGCTTTAGGCCTCCTCCACATTTCCATTTTTCACTAACATGTGCTGTCCGCATATTCCACAGACAGCACATGTAAACATTGATTTAAATGTGTCTGTTCACATTTCAGTATTTATTTACTCACCGTGGCCGGTAAAAAAATCATGGGGACATGCACTACTTTGATCCATGATGTCGACTAAGCATGCCCATTGAAGTCTATGGGTCAGTGAAAATCACATCCGTGTTGTGTCTGTGTTGTGTCCTTTTTTCACTGAAGACTAATAGGAGATTCTTTGGAAATTAATTATCAGCTGAGCAATGTCAGTGAATTACAGATGATACACGGATTGTAAAAACGGACATATGGACCTTCCACAGATCCTTCAAAGAAAGCTTCACTGATGAAACACATACGCTTTTTTCATGGACCTGACACTGACACGGAAATGTGAACGAGGCCTTATAGTGTTAGGAGAATGGCCACAAAAGGCCATTTTCTGATGACACATTCCCTTTAAGTAATACACTGTGTTCACTAAAACAGGTAGACTAATGCAGTCGGGGCCGGAGAGGAGCAGGTCCCCGGGAGCAGTGTCTTTTCTAGTACTATTCAGGCCAGGCCGGGCCCCCAGTGTGACTGTAGCTACAGGGGGCCCAGTCTGGCCTGAAATGTACTAGAAATGTTGTACATACCAGTATCAAGGACCTTTTGAATGCAGTAATCTAGGCTAAAGGACCTTCGATTATGTCATCAGGTCACATGATCGAATGTCCTCCATCCTACCATTACTGTATTCAAAAGGTCCTTTAGCCTCCAAGAGACACCAGGGGAGAATGAAGAACCTGCAGCCTGTAAGTAAATAAGTGTCTGTGTACAGTCATGGCCAAAAGTTTTGAGAATGACACAAATATTATATTTTCACATGATCTGCTGCCCTCTGGTTTTTATGTGTGTTTGTCAGATGTTTTTATCACATACAGAAATATAATTGCAATCATATTATGAGTAACAAAAGCTTATATTGACAGAATGAGTTAATGCAGCAAGTCAATCTTTGCAGTGTTGATCCTTCTTCTTCAGGACCTCTGCAATTCTCCCTGGCATGCTCTCAATCAACTTCTGGACCAAATCCTGACTGATAGAAATCCATTCTTGCACAATCAATGCTTGCATTTTGTCAGAATTTGTAGGTTTTTGTTTGTCCACCCGTCTCTTGATGATTGACCACAAGTTCTCAATGGGATTAAGATCTGGGGAGTTTCCAGGCCATGGACCCAAAATCTCTATGTTTTGTTCCCTGAGCCATTTAGTTATCACCTTTGCTTTATGGCAAGGTGCTCCATCATGCTGGAAAAGGCATTGTTGATCGCCAAACTGCTCTTGGACGGTTGGGAGAAGTTGCTCTCGGAGGACATTCTGGTACCATTCTTTATTCATGGCTGTGTTTTTAGGCAAGACTGTGAGAGAGCCGATTCCCTTGGCTGAGAAGCAACCCCACACATGAATGGTTTCAGGATGCTTTACAGTTGGCATGAGACAAGACTGGTGGTAGCGCTCACCTTGTCTTCTCCGAATAAGTTGTTTTCCAGATGTCCCAAACAATCGAAAAGGGGATTCATCAGAGAAAATGACTTTACCCCAGTCCTCAGCAGTCCACTCCCTGTACCTTTTGCAGAATATCAGTCTGTCCCTGATGTTTTTTCTGGAGAGAAGTGGCTTCTTTGCTGCCCTCCTTGAGACCAGGCCTTGCTCCAAGAGTCTCCGCTTCACAGTGCGTGCAGATGCACTCACACCTGCCTGCTGCCATTCCTGAGCAAGCTCTGCACTGCTGGTAGCCCGATCCCGCAGCTGAAACACTTTTAAGAGACAGTCCTGGCGCTTGCTGGTCTTTCTTGGGTGCCCTGGAGCCTTTTTGGCAACAATGGAACCTCTCTCCTTGAAGTTCTTGATGATGCAATAGATTGTTGACTGAGGTGCAATCTTTCTAGCTGTGATACTCTTCCCTGTTAGGCCATTTTTGTGCAGTGCAATGATGACTGCACGTGTTTCTTTAGAGATAACCATGGTTAACAGAAGAGAAACAATGATGCCAAGCACCAGCCTCCTTTTAAAGTGTCCAGTGGTGTCATTCTTACTTAATCATGACAGATTGATCTCCAGCCCTGTCCTCATCAACACCCACACCTGTGTTAATGGAGCAATCACTGAAACGATGTTAGCTGGTCCTTTTAAGGCAGGGCTGCAATGATGTTGAAATGTGTTTTGGGGGATAAAGTTCATTTTCTAGGCAAATATTGACTTTGCAAGTAATTGCTGTTAAGCTGATCACTCTTTATAACATTCTGGAGTATATGCAAATTGCCATTATAAAAACTGAAGCAGTAGACTTTGTAAAAATTAATATTTGTATCATTCTCAAAACTTTTGGCCATGGCTGTATATGTATATATATATGGGTGTGTTTATCTATATGTGTATGTATGTGTTTATCTCTGTGTGTTTATATGTGTATATATGTGTGAGTTTATCTGTGTGTATATTATATTTTTTTTGCGTATTTGTATTTATATATATATATGTGTGTGTGTGTGTATATGTGTCTGTCTATATATGTGTGTGTATGTGTGTGTGTATATATATATATATATATATATATATATATGTGTGTATATATATATATATATATATATATATATTTATACATACAGTACAGACCAAAAGTTTGGACACACCTTCTCATTCAAAGAGTTTTCTGTATTTTCATGACTATGAACATTGTAGATTCACACTGAAGGCATCAACACTATGAATTAACACATGTGGAATTATATACTTAACAAAAAAGTGTGAAACAACTGAAAATATGTCTTATATTCTAGGTTCTTCAAAGTAGCCACCTTTTGCTTTGATTACTGCTTGGCACACTCTTGGAATTCTCTTGATGACCTTCAAGAGGTAGTCACCTGAAATGGTTTTCACTTCACAGGTGTGCCCTGTCAGGTTTAATAAGTGGGATTTATTGCCTTATAAATGGGGTTGGGACCATGAGTTGTGTTGGGCAGAAGTCAGGTGGATACACAGCTGATAGTCCTACTGAATAGACTGTTAGAATTTGTATTATGGCAAGAAAAAAGCAGCTAATTAAAGAAAAACAAGTGGCCATCATTACTTTAAGAAATGAAGGTCAGTCAGTCTGAAAAATTGGGAAAACTTTGAAAGTGTCCCCAAGTGCAGTCGCAAAAACCATCAAGCGCTACAAAGAAACTGGCTCACATGAGGACCGCCCCAGGAAAGGAAGACCAAGAGTCACCTCTGCTGCGGAGGAAGGATAAGTTCATCCGAGTCACCAGCCTCAGAAATCGCAGGTTAACAGCAGCTCAGATTAGAGACCAGGTCAATGCCACACAGAGTTCTAGCAGCAGACACATCTCTACAACAACTGTTAAGAGGAGACTGTGTGCAGCAGGCCTTCATGGTAAAATAGCTGCTAGGAAACCACTGCTAAGGACAGGCAACAAGTATAAGAGACTTGTTTGGGCTAAAGAACACAAGGAATGGACATTAGACCAGTGGAAATCTGTGCTTTGGTCTGATGAGTCCAAATTTGAGATCTTTGGTTCCAACCACCGTGTCTTTGTGCGACGCAGAAAACGTGAAAGGATGGACTCTACATGCCTGGTTCCCACCGTGAAGCATGGAGGAGGAGGTGTGATGGTGTGGGGGTGCTTTTCTGGTGACACTGTTGGGGATTTATTCAAAATTGAAGGCATACTGAACCAGCATGGCTGCCGCAGCATCTTGCAGCGGCATGCTATTCCATCCGGTTTGCGTTTAGTTGGACCATCATTTTTTTATTAACAGGACAATGACCCCAAACACACCTTCAGGCTGTGTAAGGGCTTTTTGACCAAGAAGGAGAGTAATGAGGTGCCAGATGACCTGGCCTCCACAGTCACCAGACCTGAACCCAATCAAGATGGTTTGGGGTGAGCTGGACTGCAGAGTGAAGGCAAAAGGGCCAACAAGTGCTAAGCATCTCTGGGAACTCCTTCAAGACTGTTGGAATACCATTTCAGGTGAAGCTCATCAAGAGAATGCCAAGAGTGTGCAAAGCAGTAATCAAAGCAAAAGGTGGCTACTTTGAAGAACCTAGAATATAAGACATATTTTCAGTTGTTTCACACTTTTTTGTTAAGTATATAATTCCACATGTGTTAATTCATAGTTGTGATGCCTGCAGTGTGAATCTACAATTTTCCTAGTCATGAAAATACAGAAAACTCTTTGAATAAGAAGGTGTGTCCAAACTTTTGGTCTGTACTGTATATTGTTTGTGTGTTTGGGGGGAAGGGGGGCTGTAGAAAATTTGCTGTGGGGGTCAGTTGTAGCTACGCCCCTGAGTAGCATTATGAAACTATGACACAAACAACTCTGAGTGACCAGGCCATCACATACCTCCCAACCGTCCCGGATCCAGCGGGACAGTCCTGGATTGCAGTGGCTGTCCCGCTGTCCCGGTACGGGGGAGCTGTGTCCCGGTCTCTGGCAGCTGTCTCTGCGTCCATAGGACGCAGAAACAGTTGCCTGTTGCAAAATCATAACCCCCCCCCTGCAGCTCTCTCCGTACCTTCTGCCTCATGTGTGAGTGGGGGGGAAGGGGGGGCGGCCGTTAGTCAGCATTGGCTCCACTCGCTCTAGACAAGAGAAGAGGAACTCCTGCTGGTGATTCTGCTGCTAGGAAAAAGGTAAGTATAAGGTTTTTATTTATTTTTCTAACTTTCTGTGAGGGGACTGCACTGTGTTTATTATCCCTGTACTGTGACATCACTGTGTTTATTATCCCTGTACTGTGACATCACTGTGTTTAATATCCCTGTACTGTGACATAACTGTTTTAATATCCCTGTACTGTGACATAACTGTGTTTATTATCCCTGTACTGTGACATCACTATGTTTATTATCCCTGTACTGTGATATCACTATGTTTAATATCCCTGTACTGTTATATCACTGTGGTTATTATCCCTGTACTGTGACATCACTGTGTTTAAAATCCCTGTACTGTGACATCACTGTGTTTAATATCCCTGTACTGTGACATCACTCTGTCTATTATCCCTGTACTGTGACATCACTGTGTTTATTATTCCTGTACTGTGATATCACTGTGTTTATTATCCCTGTACTGTGACATCACTATGTTTATTATCCCTGTACTGTGATATCACTGTGGTTATATCCCTGTACTGTGACATCACTCTGTCTATTATCCCTGTACTGTGACATCACTGTGTTTATTATTCCTGTACTGTGACATCACTGTGTCTATTATTCCTGTACTGTGACATTGCTGTGTTTAATATCCCTGTACGCTGACATTGCTGTGTTTATTATCCCTGTACGGTGACATCGCTGTGTTTATTATTCCCGTACAGTAAGAGGACTGGGTAATTAGCTTATAGTGGGTGGAGTTAGGGGTGTGGCCTAGTGCTGAAAAAATTTGCCAATATGTCCCTCTTTGTCTCTTTACAAAGTTGGGAGGTATGCCATCGGTCTATGCTTTTCCTGATAAAACACTAAATCTACATAATTATGTCACCATACTCTCCCTATACCCTCTCTAGAGCACATAGATTTCAACACAGCCAAAACACATGCTATCAGCTGCTCACAGAATAGTGTTTTGCTCGTTCTGAGCAAAAGGGCCTGCCAGAATCCAGTCATTTCACTGGATAATCAGACTGTCAGCCTCTGAACAAATCAGGGCAACCTCCCCCCACTCCCAGTGTAATGTGATCCATCATCTTCCTCCTGTTGTGACACTGGAGCCATTTTTGCACGATTTGTCCGGAAGAAATTGCCAAAAATTCGGATTTGTTTAGCAGAAGAATATTTGTGAAATTCATAACAAATCTGATTAATTTAGAATATATTCGCTCATCTCATTTATGGTATATTCCGTGGGTGTGCCATAAATGTCTGGGATGTTAAAAACTTCTTAACCCCTTAAAGACAGGACCTATTTTCAATTTTGCATTTTTTTATTTTTCCTCCCCATGTTAAAGCCATAACTTTTTTTATGTTTCCATTCACATAGTCAAATTAGTGCTTATTTTTTGCGAGACAAGTTGCAATTTTTAATTCCACATTTCATTTACCATGTCTTGCATTGGAATTCGGGGTTTTGACATCACGGCGTTCACTGTGCACTAAAAATGACATGATGTTTCTTATTCTGTTGGTCAATATGATTACGGCCATATCAAACCTGTATAGTTTTTATTTTAATTACCTTAACAAAATAAATAAAAAACATTGAAAAAATCTAACTTTTCTTTGCATTGCCATTTTCTGACAGCCATAACTGTTTTATATTTTAGTCTAGAGAGCTGTATGATGGCTTGTTTTTTGCGAAACAAACTGTAGTTTCTATTGAGACCATTTTTGTGGTATCACTGTTAATCGCTGTTATTCAATTTTCCGAGGGGAACATGATGACTAAAAAATGGCAAATCGCTTGGTTTTAATTTTTTTCCTTTGCGGTTTTCACCACACAGGAAATTAATTTTTTACTTTTTATTTAATAACTATTAGGGTTACAGCCTGGGATCATTTGGTCCCTTGTCCTATTCACTCTAATAGACCTCTATTCGGGTGAATAGGATTCTGACAAATCAGGAAGCTTACCATGGCAGGCCTGGAAGGCTTCAAAATTGTCCAGGCTGCCATAGTAACTAATCAGAGCCCCGCCTTTTCACTGTGGGGCTTCAGTCAGATGTCAGAGGGAGGCACATCCCTCTGCATTACCTGACAGATGCTGTAATCAGCATTAAATGCAGAATCTGAGGAGTTAAATGACAGGGTGCCTGCTGTAAGATACAATATACTAAGAAACTTACTGCAGTGTACATTTTTGCTTCACTCTTTCACTGCAGCCTTTGCTGTAAGCCTGAAAGGTGTTTGAGTTATTCTAATTGAAGGAAATGTTAACATTCTGGAGTGAGAGGCACGGCATATTAAAATATGTTTAATCTATTGCTAAAGGAACCAAACCTGCCAGCCATTAAATCTTTATTGCATACATTATAAAGAGGTGTTAGCACTTCTAACACACGCAGCTCCACGCATCACCAACCACATGATCTTGACACTTCCGTAATTGTTTGAGGTTGTAAATGTTCCATTAGTTGAGTTGTAATGGAATTTGAGACCAATTCTGTAACTAAGCTGAAACTGATAGGCTCATAAATAAAGTACTATGGTAAGAGGCACAAGAAGACATCAAATCTTCCAAAAAGGAAATAGTTTTTTTTATGTTATCCCATCATTGGTATCCAAGATTGTTTCTTTACTTGAATGCTAGTGATAAAAATTACATAGTGCTATTCAATACCCTGCCACTTAGAAGTGTAATAAGATAATGCATTAAGCAAGCTATATTGTTTAACTGGATAGAGATACCTCTGAGAGTTCATTTTACAGGTGCAGAAGATATTTCTCCTGCTCAGATTTTTGTAGTCACATTTCACTGTTGTGCTGCGCTTTGGTTCAAAGGATCCTGAATGTTTTATCATGTAGTTTTCAGAGCTGATACAAAGTAGGTATACGTATACTATACCAGAGGTTTGGTTCTTCTTCCTGCACTGTGGATAATAATATAGTCCGACCAAATCAACATACCAGAGGATATACAGTAGATGTGTCGGCTTTAAAGGGAACCTGTCATCACCGAAACACCCCCTGAACTAGAGCAAGCAGTGTGTAGTGTAAGTGATGCTGAATCCGAATATGTAAGTTTTATCTTCATACTCGCTTCCATTCCGACGCTGTGCTCCCACAAACCTGCAGTAAAATGCACTCACTGGACTCTTCTTTGAGTCCTCTCCATTATGTGAGTGAGCACTGGAGTCCAGTGAGTGCATTTTACTGCTGGTTTGTGGGAGCACAGAGTCAGAATGGAAGGGAGTATGAAGATAAAACTTACATATTTGGATTCAGCATCACTTACACTATACACCGCTTACTCTAGTTCAGGGAGTGTTTCGGAGATGACAGGTTCCCTTTAAGTACTTCAATCACCAAAATAACAGATCTTCCCCCATGCTGATAAAAAGTAATCCTTTATTTCATCTTCTTAAAATACAAAAAACGCATTACAGTAGAAACAAGCCTTCGTGTTTCAGATGAAGCAAATCATCCTTGCTCATTAGAAAACAGTCCAAAAATGATCCCTTTTTGGTGGCAGATGCCTTGTTTGTCTTCTGGCCTGTAAAAAATAGTGGCCACCGTTTAGAACGATTCCTGTAGTACGAATCACAAAAGTTTCAGATGTACCAAAATTCATCCTTTTTGGGAAATTCATAAAGGATTTCATTTGTGTAGAATCATTGAGCTCATCTCTAGACATAATTGTTTGAAACACTGCAAGACAATATCATGAGAAAATGTGAGGTCACACCTACAATTTCATTGAGCCAAAATTTAGATTGGCGCTGGAGTGCTAAGAGAAACCAGTTGTTTAATTTTCCCTTCAGGAGCTTTTCTAGAAGCTGTTTTGTTCCATGTAAATAGTGAATTAATGTCTATAGATTGTAGAGTCCTTATCCTAGGGGTCATATGATTGCTCAGTAAGTACTCCACAATACCACATTGATCACATTGCCGGAATTTGATGTATGAAATAAAATGTGTTATTTAAGTATATTTCCCTGATTTCTGTAAACGGATTATGCTTATTATGCCTATGTTGAGCAAATCAATTACTTCATCACAAAGCTCATTTCTTCTTAGGTAGCAGGTGCAATGATGGGCAACGATCATTGATTGCGCCGCTCCCTGCCATTGAATTGCCCAGATGCCGTGTTTACCGTTGAAGGCATCTGAGAATAATAATGAGGAATTTAAGGGGTTAATGCATTAAAAAATAAATAAATAATGCTCACCTTATTCATTTGAGTGTGAAGAGGCCATCGTGGCCATCTCAATTGAAGACACCATGCTAAATCTTGTGCAGTGCATGGGGACGTCATCATGGTGGCCGGCGGTGTGATAAGATTTTGTGTAGGATCTTCAATCAAGATGACCGTGGCGGCCTCTTCACGCTCAAATGGATGAGGTGAGTATGTTTTATTTTTTACCGCCATTTTAGGCAACATAGTGGTACAATTTTCCTGAAATGCCTTTGCGGCAGATCAAATTTTTCCTGAAATTCGTATCAAAGTCCACTTTGGATATTTAATTTCGCTCATCCTTAGTTAAAATGATTGTCCATGATTAGAAAAAAAAGGGCCACACTCTGTCCAGAAATATTTCCACTCCTGCCCATGCGGTGAGTCTAGTACTTAACTGCAGTATACAGACCCACTCCATGGGCAAGAGGCTCAAGGGAAAATGTTTAAATCAGCTGACTCTCATACATGAGTATTTTAATAATTCATTAGTCATAAAATTAGGAAATTTCTTTGATTCTAAATTTTTAATCTAATGGACCAAACCGATAAAAACAAAATCTTCTTCACTAGGTACAGCGGCTCATTAATAGGGATGAGCGAACCCATGTAAGTTCGGGTTTGCCGGGTTTGGCCAAACTTCAGGTCAAAGTTTGGATTCGGACCCAAACTTCACCCCGAACTCGGACCTCATTAAAGTCAATGGGGACCCGAACTTCACTTTATTATTTTGGTCCTGCAGGACCTGCAAAAGGACCTGCGATGACATCACCACGCTCACAACGTGATAAGCACAGTGATGTCATCGGAGGTCCTGCTGAATGAAGATAGAAGGACCTTTTATCTAAATTCAGCAGGACCTGCGATGACGTCACCACGCTTACCACGTGGTGAGTGCGGTGACGTCATCGCAGGTCCTTTTGCAGGTCCTGCAGAAGGAAGGTCCTGAATGACCATTTTATTTAGCATTCTATCATAAGAATGCTATTATTTTCCATTATAGCCATGTTATAATGGAAAATAATAAAATCACCCGAACACCGAACCCAAACTTTAGTGAAAAAGTCCGGGTTTGGGTTCAGGTACCCAAACTCACAAAGTTTGATACGAACCCGAACTTTGCAGTTTGGGTTTGCTCATCTCTACTCATTAATTACCATTTTTCTATGACACATACAAGAGGTTATAAAACACAACACAATAGATTTCTTGTCTGTGAACTCAAAAATATTAATAGAGTATATTAGCATAATATTTCAAGACACCATGTCACATGATCTCTGGTAACATATCAACACGTATAAGTTATTTTGCAGGTAGACCTTCTTACAGCTTCTTTCTACCCATACAAAGGGACTGAAGATAATGTTATGCACGTTCTCCAGTCATTCAGTAGGGTTTCAAAGTATGATAAATGCTGAAACTATTACAGTTGCCACAGCTTCTCCAGGGCTCTACAGAGCTCTTTAAAAATGCATTCTCCCATGTAAATTTCTGCTCCATCAATCCTTATGACATGTCAAACATTGCTATTGTTTCCTGAACAAATTGTGCAGCATGCCCTTGTCTCCAGATTTGTGCACAAGAGCATAATCGCTCAGTAGCATTTTCTCTCCCTCACGGCATCTCAGTGCTGCTGTACAGCTGCTACAACAAGCAAATGTATTGTGCCTGTCAGATAGTATTGGGCAAGAAGTGTCGATGCCATGACGGAGCGGACAACTGACACTGTGTATTGGTTTCTAAGGAACCTGTTTATCATTTCTGACTGACCTCAGTAGATAAACTGAATTCTTCACCCATTGAAAATGGTTTCTGAAAAGTAAATGTGCGCAGTTCAAATTTGAATCTAACAACTATGTTGTAGTTTTGTGTTCGCACAATTAATTTAAAAAAAACTATACATAAATTTAATGTTTGTATAGTTATTAGTGCTAAAATGTAATCATACCTCTCTGAAATACAGTCGGATAAGTAAGGTTAAAGACACCAAAAAAGGTTTCCACATTGATACTTATGTGTATTCCGGGTCAGCAGATTAAGCTTAACTTTTTTGCAAAGGCCAGTTGAGCAATTTTATGGTAATTTTTTATTCCACCCGATGGGTAGAGATGAGCGAATCTATTCGCCACTTCGTAGATTCGTATTGAATCTTGGAAATTTTCAGCTGCGAAGCGAATCCGAATTTCTTTGGATTCACTTCGTATTATTCGTAATTCTTCACAAAATTTAACACACTAACAATGCGTGCGATACGTATGAAACACACGTATTCTGTGTGAGGCGGGACAATGACGATACGCCCACGCAAGAGTGGGAAAGTGAAGATATGCCCCCCTCAGAACTGGAAAAAACCAGCCCGGCCCACCGGGATCTAACTATTTTGCACGTATAGGGAGTGAAGACTCCTTCCTCAGTAGTCCACCCTCCTCTAAAGTCTGAACCAGTTTAGACCAGTGCTGACTTCAGAGCAAGAGGCAAGCATCATGGCTAAAAAACAGCTGCGCCCAAATTGGAATGAAATGTATTTTGGGGACGAGTTCCCTGAACCACCGCCCTCTCCAGACATCAGGGTGTCAGAACTCTGCCAGAGAAACCCAGCTTCAGTGCCTGTGTCTTCCTTACCACCTGCTGAGGTTGCTGTTGCTGCAACTCGTGAGGCAACTGGAGCGTCTGCTGTGACTCATGCGGCTGGAGCGTCTGCTGTGGCTCGTGCGGTGGAGGCAGCTGGAGCGTCCACTTCGCCACCCAGGAGGAGATCCACCCCTTCCATACACTAGAACCCAATTGTTCCACCATCTGTGACAGTCCATGCACAGACCCTCTGGGACTATAAAACCGCAGTGGAGGACTGGGTCATCCAGGTACTCGACCACCCCAGGCCAGGAGATCCTTCATTGGAACGCCGAAAGGAAACTGTGCTTTGGTTTTCCATTGGGAGAGGTTCTGGCTTCCTGCAGGATGATGAGGATGGAAAGGAATATTTTGTGGGTTGCAGGTCAGTGAAACGGCTGTACCTGCCACAACATCGTCATAGCCTGTACGTGGGGGGTCAGGTGCAGTACACCCCATGGCGTCCCTGAAAGGCCCATTTGTGACCGGGGTTACCCTCCTTTAAAAGCCTCTGGTGCCTACAATGGAACAAGAAGTGTGGCCGGAGATAAACCACCAGGTCCAGGACGCTTGCGCTGCCTGCAGGAGTTCCCACATGGCGTCCTCCGGTTCAGGGAAAAGCCACAGCCTCAGCCGGAGTCTCTGATTCCTGGACTGCCAGCACCACCACCACCACCACAGTCCTTACAGCTGGGTCAGCTGACCACGTTATCGTTCACCTTCCAATCCATGGTCATCCACCAATACCAGCTGCCGTGGAAGATGAAGCCAGCAGCAGCCGGGGAAGCTGGGTCTTCTTCCCTGGATGCAACATTTCCGGAACCGCTGCAGCAGGAAGTCCTTACCCCTGCTGTCCGGCAGGAGGATCCGGAAAAATGAAAATGGCTGTAGCGCTTGCAAGCGTCACCACCACCCGGACCCCGTCAAGTCCAACTTCAGGAAGAAGAGGGCACTGGAGTTCCACCACCACAGCGAGCATAGCCTTCAAGAGGCAGGAGCGTCCTCTGATGAACTTCAGCAGCAGCAGCTCGAGCGGGGAGGACTTCAGGTCCCTCATCTTAGGAACCCAACTACTGGCAGTGTCAAGAACACTGAAGGAGGACCTATGGGAGCCACACCATGGACTGCAACTGATGGGTGAGCTGCTAGTTGGCAGTTGTTTTTGTTTAGTTTCTGTTGCCCCGTTTGACTCTCACCCAGATGGGCATGGCTGTCAGGACTCCCCCATTCTTCAGAAAATTCCCTGTTGCGCCGAAGTGCGCCTATTTTCCTTTTTACCCCCTTCTCAGGTTATTTGGGAGCCCCCTTTGCAAAAAGGGTTCTCTATTTGCTACTATTCTCTATTATCCATGTGGATTACACATTACCTGTTGGGTTACAATTTTACCTCACGTGGATTACAATTGAATTTTGGAATATGTGTTCCAGACAGACAGTGTTTTATCATTGCCAACTAGGAGCCATAAGGAGAGACTCAAAACGTATACCTGAGCCTTTTATGCTTGCAAATGTGAAATTGATTGTACTAAAATGTTTGCATACTTATGTCTTTGCTGTATTTTAGCTACACTGTTTTTAATGGTTCAGCACTTTAGCCCATTGTGTGTATTCTTTTTCTGGTACTGCAATGTGTCCTATTATGCACTTATTATCAATACGAATCTTGTCAGAAATTCGACAAATATTCGGCGAAGCAAATTTTCAATGATTCGCTCATCTCTACCGATGGGGTATTTTTCAACTACTGAACTCTAGAATTCTGGCTACAAAAAGTTGCAAAATAGGGTTTGTGATTGTTTGGG
Organism: Rhinella marina; assembly: GCA_900303285.1. NCBI lineage: Eukaryota > Metazoa > Chordata > Amphibia > Anura > Bufonidae > Rhinella > Rhinella marina. Next base: position 26,350 of record ONZH01004529.1, on the reverse strand, counting down.
CTTCATTACGCAAATGAAAAAAATATTCCAACATTTTGCATTTTTACACCACTCCAGTATTGAAAAGTGGGTGGGAAATTGTGAATTATACTTCTGAGCCGACTGAAGCCAGGTTGATCAACTGTGACTTTTTACACAAAAAGTGTGTCAGTCTTACTCCACTTAGGGACAAGCATCCATAAAACTTTGATGTTGGGGCCAGAAGATTCCCATGCTGTAGGTAAATATGGGCATACGAGTCTTGTCAGTGCTTCTTATTGGCCATGGGATTTCGCAAATAACGGCTTCCTTCTTTTGTTCTAAGCTTTAAAAATGGATGAGTTTGAGCAGAATGTAGGAGATATCTCTCAACCAGTAAGTAGCTTGGATGCTTTCATTTGCAGATGATGAGAGGAATCTATCTTCTGCTTTGCATGTCATCCTATAAATGCCCTAGAACAGTGATGGTGAACCTTTCAGAGACCGAGTGCAAACTGCAACCCAAAACCCACTTATTTATCGCAAAGTGCCAACATGGCAATTTACCCTGAATACTACAGTCCAGTATAGTATATCTTCCATGTACTTTATCATTTAGCTATAATAGCCTGCCTACATTCAGTGCCCTGCCTGTGCTGTTCATAGTATGATGGTACATAGTATGAGGCATATTGGTACACCATAGACTTTTTCCAGGGTGTGGGTGCCCACAGAGAGGGCTCTGAGTGCCGCCTCTGGCACTCGTGCCATAGGTTCGCCACCACTGCCCTAGAACAAGAAGTTCTGGTCAAACTATTACTTTCTCAAGATGTTCAATGTGATGGCACGTGTCTGCAAATACTTTTAATATAGGAGTTACTTCTAAAACTCAAGATGTTTGAAGACTAAACAAGACACTCACATTTGATCCCCAACTAGCTGAAAAGCCAGAAGTATTTTATGTGATACGAGAGGCAAAATAATCACTTCACAAAAGGAGTTAAATCTAGTCTAGAAGTAAAAAAAAATATTTCATCCCAAAAAGCCATGAAACCCCAAAATTAAGCTAAATGCTGCTTGTGAAACCAATTGAACCTCTTCAAATACTAGATAAGTTTGCCTATGTTTGTGGTTTAAAGGGCTTATCCATATGGTAGATCATCAATATTAGATAGTAAGAATCAACTCTCCCATCAATCAGCTACTTGAAGGAGTCCTCAGGAGGGATGTGTCTCTTTCATTGTTCACTAGGCACAGCACCATATGTTTCATTTAACCCATTCATTGGACATTATGCTCACCAGAGCACTGTGTCCTCTTCACTCAGCTGATTAGTGAGGACTTAACATAAGGATAAGTGGGGATCCCAGTGGTACATTTATCACCTATCCTGTGGGCCACCAGCTTATTTTGAGTCTTAGTGACCAAGCAATTGTTTTCATTTTCACTTTCACAGGTGGTCGAAAGGTGATCTTCTGATCTCTTCTATAATACAATGTACCACTTATGCAGTTCAGTGTATTATATTGTCAGTACCATCAGACTTTGCCAGCTGCCACATAAAAACATTAGAACCCTGCAATCACTATGGCATATCTAAGGGGTTAAACAGGCCAATCAGCACTTCTGCCAATCTGTGCCATTAGAGCAGGAGCCAAATTGTCATGAAAGAGCCGGGCTCCTGCTCTTCACTACACAGGAGAACCATACAGTGCTAAGACTAGGCCACCGTAAAAAAAAAAGCGGGACCTAACCTAAGGCAGGTTAGTGTGACTACTGTAAGAAGGTGTATTGGTCAGTAACAAGTTAATCTTAATTTTGTTTTCATGCACTAGCCTAATTATAAATATTCATCTCATCCTCTTCTGAGACCCATGGTAAGATTTAATAGTACTACTGCTCTGCCTAGCTATGCTTGACTACATGTAGATACAATGGCTCTGTTGTTTATGACTATATTTTCATATTACCTGTCTTCTCATCATATATATTTGTCTTCTTCCAGACATGTTTTTAGTACATATCTCTTCTTCCAGACATGTTGTTAGTTCAAATCATAGCACATAATACTCATTTTGAAACTAGTGTTATGGTGAGAAGTTTAGCACTATTGTTTTTACGATTAGATCTTCTCTTTGAAGATAGCATCATTTTTACTAATCTCTGTTTATTGTTTGTAAATTCTCTCTCTCAGGCACTCAGTGGTGTCATCATCTACAGCGGCAGACAATGTCTCAGCTGTAGGCTCATTAGGAAATTCAGTCTTCAGAGGGTTTTCTAACTTAAAGGGAACCTGTCATCTCCAAAACACCCCCTGAACTAGAGTAAGCAGTGTATAGTGTAAGTGATGCTGAATCCAAATATGTAAGTTTTATCTTCATACTCCCTTCCATTCTGACGCTGTGCTCCAACAAACCAGCAGTAAAATGCTTTGAGAGGACTCTTCTTTGAGTCCTCTCCATTATGTGAGTGAGCACTGGAGTCCACTGAGTGCATATTACTGCAGGTTTGTGGGAGCACAACATCAGAATGGAAGCGAGTATGAAGATAAAAATTACATAACCAGACTCGACGTCACTTACACTATACACCGCTTACTCTAGTTTGGAGGATGTTTCAGAGCTGACAGATTCCCTTTAAGCTAATTTTATTATATTTCAAGAATAACTGCAAACACATAAAAAAGCATAAACGAAAGTCCTATGCCTCGATAATAGTGTTGAGCGAACCCGAACTGCAAAGTTTGGGTCTGTAGCGAACTTTGCGAGTTCGTGTACCCGGACCCAAACCCGAACTTTGCGGCAAAAGTTTGAGTTTGGTGTTCGGGCATTCAATAAAGCTTGTTAAAAGGCTGCAGGGCAGTCAATCAAAAAGATTTTAAGCTGTGGGCACTTAGGAGCCATCATAGCCATGCCTAGTAATGGCATGGCTGTGATTGGCCAGTGCACCATGTGACCCATCCTCTATACAAGCTGGATTACGTGTAGCACCGCCCATCAGCTCTGAGTAGTGCGGGGGCAGGAAGCAGGCAGCTGAAGTGAGGGAGAGTGGTAGGAATTTCATCTGGCTATTTATTCTGTGTGACCTATAGTGATTTTTTTTGTAGGTGCAATACACCAGCTTTGCACCCCTGACACAGAAATATAATAATTAATCTGGCTGTTAATTCTGTGGGTGACCTACAGCGATTTTTTGTGGGTGCAATGCACCATCTTTGTACCCCTGACAGAAAAATATAATAGTTAACCTGTCTGTTAGTTTGGTGGGTGACATATGCCCATTTTTGGGGTGAGGTACATGTGCACTGCATACGTGACAGGGAAAGCAATATAGTTAATCTGTCTGTTAGTTTGGCGGCTGACATATACCCAATTTTAGTGTGAGGTACACCTGCACTGCAACTATGACAGGAATATTAATATAGTTAATCGGTCTGTTAGTCCGGTTGGTGATACCAACTTTTGGTGTAAGGTACACCAGCACTTCATATATGACAGAAAAACTAATATAGTTAATCCGCCTCTTAGATCAGTGGGCGACATATACCCATTTTTGGTGTAAGGTACACCTGCACTGTATATGTGACAGGGAAATTAATATAGTTAAAGGGAGTCTGTCACCTGTTTTTCACTAATATAACTAACCGCACTGCCCCACAGAAGATTGCAGACACATTCCAGACATACCTATGTGCACTTTGTGTCTGTATTCCATGTCCAGGAAAAGCACTTTTATTCTGCTAGAAAACAGCTCCCAATTGCCAAGCTCTGTTTCTGCAATTGCCCAAAACAAACCAGACTGAAGAGGGGAGGGTTGCTTTAGCTGCTCATATCTTAGGATTTGTAGCCACTAAAAATATTATTCTCCAAACCACACAGGCTCCAACTGGATGCCATCAATAATGGAACATTAGCTCTTCTTTAAAACTCAGTCCTTTTGGCACCCTTAATGGATCAATCAAAAATTCTTTGTGATTCTACATGCATTGTTTCCTATCGTGTTCTCTGAGATCATCATCCATAAAATGTTACATGAAAAACAAACAAACAATATTATCTGAAAATAAGAGGCATGGCCATGCCTGCCAAATAGTCACCCTTCAAATTTGGTCTTGGCCTGTTGGGTGGAATTATTTGTCCTGCTAGGAACCGTTTTGTACATTGCTAAAGTGGTATGGCAAATACATAGAAGATTTGTTCATTTGGGAGGGAGAATGGTTAGTATTAAAAGATTTATCCCGTGATTAATGTAAAAAATTGAAAATCAGACATCATATAGTACATGACAGCCTCTTGCTAACAAAGGTAAAACTGGCTCTTACCTCACAAAGATCCACGGCTTCCTCCATTCATTGCTCCAATTGCACTACTAAATGTATTTCAAGCTTGCAGCTCAAGGATGTGTCCTTTAAGCTGCATCTCTCTATCACAGCTCAGGGGGTATGTCCTTTGTTAGGGTGCGTCTTTTCTGCTGCCACTCTGTAACTGTCACAGCTTACAATAGAGATGACTGGTGGTAGTTCAAGGATGGAAACGAGCATATGTGACCACCTGAGAGTTGGACAACAAAATAAAGGCAAGAACAAACAGCAGGTGGTGCTATACCAATACATTTTATTGATTAGCTCAATGGCTATGCTAAATTTTTAATTACATGCAATTATAAGTATTCAGATCCAGTTGCCAGTTTGAAATGAAAATATTCAACATAATTTACATAGATCAGTTTTTCATCATATGACGTTATATGTAAATATACTTAAACATGATCAGTACATTTAGTAAATTATACCAATAAGAGAACTTATAAGAACAAAATGGAATTGCAGCAGTTGAATCACATCACCAAGAAATGTGACACAATAACGCCCAGAAAGGCTGTTCATATTCAGTATGTGCTCATAATATTACCAGCAGACACCTACGAGAGGAATTTTTAGGTGTAGTGGACCCTCAATGTAGAATTAATTCATCCTAAAAACATTATTGTAAAATATCTAAATGATTATATAATTATAACACAGAGGAATATTTTACAGAATGGTTGTGTTTCCTCATGTAGGCACCCAGTTTAAGGACTATATTACCTTTACTATTACTTTTGTCTTGCCATATGGTTACATTGCAAAGGTTATCATAAATGTGGAGCTAATAGGCATATAATTCATCAATAAATTATCTCTACAAACAAAATAACTGCAATAATGATCATGTAGTCCCCTTAGCAGACTTGAACATGTGATCATGCTTTTGCTTATGCCGTAGACTGCAATACTTTACTATTACAGTCTATGGAGATTGAGACGTATTTGGTGTGGCTTAATAGGAAGATTATCATAGTAGGCCTGGTAGCCTTCACAGGGCCCCAGGCTGACCTGACAACTAATAGATACCCCACATTTTAGACAAATGACAAATGATAACCCTACCTCTGTCTAACCTCTCAGATGCTGCAGACACTATTGACCGTAGCATCTGAAGGTTTAATGGGTTGTGCAGTGTCAGGATATTGAGGCCCTATCCATCAATATCAGATCACTAGCGTTCCGACTCCCAGCACAGACACTGACTATCTGGTTGAAGAAGCCATGACACTTGTGCAAAGTTTACCTGAAGGCTCTCTTCCTTGTATCAGCAGTGCAGATAAATTATAAATTCCTCTCCCATTCATTATAATGTAACAGTAGATTAACAACATTTCAGGGATACCAGTTGTTTGCAGTAGCATGATTTCATTTTGATTTGCAGCATTGGAGTGCTGTAATTGGATATGACCTGAGGAAACATCTGCCAGGAGCTTGCATGCTTTCCAGATCTTGTATTTCATCTCAGCAATAGCATGCTGGTCTTGTGAACTTGATATACAGCCCTGACCCCAAGAAAAGATGATTTAATAGGGTGCAGCTGCCTTTCCAAGGATAATAGTCAGACAGTAGCACCAAAAAACACTCCTTTTACGGAAAGTAGCGAGGGCGGCACAAAAACACCACTTGTGACAAAATGTGTTGCAGTGGTATTTAAAAATTTGCAAATGCAATGTTTGCAACCTTTTTATATAGAAAAAGTGGCAAGAGAAGATAATAAATCTCCTCCATCATGTGTTGCCTTCTAAATAAATAAAATAGATGAGCTGTCAGACAGCCTTTTCCTCTGACACTGAGGCAGCTTTCACACTCATAAGGTCTGTGTACATGTCTATTTGGTTACACATTTGTAGTGCATTTGCTTATGTACAGATGTATTTTATATGTCGACATATATGTCCTCAAAGAGATGGCTCAAATTACACAAAGTGATGGAGCTAGGATGTTCAATCAGTTTTTGATCCACCCTGCTGATCGTGAGAAGGAAGGGATTGCAGCTCTGCTTTAGCTATGTATCACCTTCATTTTTTTCCTCCACAGCAGTGATCTCAGCTACCTGGTGTGCAGGGAACTGCAGCTCAGGCCTATTCCCTTGATTGGAGCGGTGCTGAACTTCCCTGCCCAGTCGGTGGCCAGGACCATCATTGTGCGGTGAAAGCTTTGAAGTGGATGCAGAGTTAAACAGCTCAACAGGTACTTTTTCTCAGGAATGATGAAGGTAGTGGCAGTTGGAGTCCCTTCAATCCCAAAGTGTGATCAGATAACCTGTTTATGGCTGTATTTGCTTTTTCTAATAAATTCAGACCTGCTTTCAGCCGAATAATACAATCTTTTTTCCAGTATTAGTGCAAAAATGGATGCATCCTGATTTTCTGGAGGAGCTTGTGTAGGATATTGTGATAGTAATTATCATTGTTTACTGTTTGCAACAAATATTTTTTCTATGCTATGGACATATAGGGGGAGAGTTATTAAACTGGGGTAAAGTAGAACTGACTTTGTTGCCCATATCAACCAATCACATTCCACCTTTAGTTTTGGACAGCTCCTTTGGAAAATGAAAGGTGGAATCTGATTGGTTTCTATGGACAACTACGCCAGTTCTACTTTACACCAGTTTAATAAATCTCCCCCATAATGCTTACAATCTTATTACTTCTCAGTCTGTCTGTAAAATGTATTATTGGTGACAGTGATTATTTTTAGAGATGAGTGAAGTTTTGAAAATTTTAATTTGGCAAACTGACAAGAAATTTGATTCCTTATGAATTAATTTTTCACAAATTACTATAAATCAGGTATACCCAGGTTTTTGGAAGTTAACCCTTTCCTAACCGTCAACAGTAGATTTACTGCCATTTAAAAAATGGCGCCCACTGGCATGTGCAGCTGACGCCACGGCTGCTGGATGTCTTACGTTTTAAAGAGCAGACACCCCAGCAGTACTGTCCGTGACCAGCGGTAATGGAGGTTAAAAGCAGACTTTTAACCTTTCAGATGCCATTACCCCATACCAGCAAAAGCCCTTGTTTAGTCAGCACTTTTCAGTCTCCTGTCCCTTATGGCAATAATTCAGCTGCCATGTTTGATCCATCCACTGTGTTCAGCCCATCTGGTTTTAAACCTAATACATTTTGAAAGCAAAATACAATTAAGTTCATAGTATGGAGGGATGTCGGACATCCACATGGGTTAAAATTTTATTGCACTGCACAATGTCATATAATTTTTTTAAACTTCGTTGTGTTTGTCAGAGTGACACAGAATAAAATTTTCGCCAACAGAACATGAAGTTGGTGGAGCAATTTGAGTGGCTCATTCCGATAAACGATGAGACTCCTCCATGTTAAGTAGTTATTTGACCCCAGATGGTCCGCATCCAACATCTTTGAAGGACAAGTGGTGTTCAGTAGAGATGAGCGAGTAGTGTTCGATCGAGCCGGTATTCGATCGAATACTACGCTATTCGGCATACTCGATTTCGATCGAGTATAACGGCGATGGCGCACTTAGAATTCGTTTCCCCTCCCACCTTCCCTGGCGCTCTTTTTCCACCAATCACCATGCAGGGGGGGTATGACAGGCCCGCGGAGCACGCTGGCAGCGCGAAAACGGCGTCTACATGGATTGGCTGGAAAAACCACGTGACCTCGAATCATAAAAACTCAGCTCTTCCTGCTCGTTCGCATATGCTGCGTGAACTTAGTCAGGGACAGAGGCTGGAGAAGGGAGAGATAGGTTTTAGCTGTTGGACAGGCAGGAGCGTGATTAAAAGCCCTTATCAGGGCTACTATAGTGCAGTACAGTGATAGCTTTACTACTATATACACTCTGCAGAGAACGGCTGCTGTATTCAGGGATAGCTGCTGGAGTAGGGACAGAGAGAGGCATTAGTGGTGTATTAGGTGCTCTGCTACATACCAAACTATATTTGGCACTACTGTTCTGCGTTCTTTTTGGCTGCAAAACCCTGTTATATACCTAGTGTGTATATGCACCATCTGATCTTCTGGCAGTATACGGCTGTGTACATTTTTTTTTTTTAAATACAGTTTCTTTGGCTCTAGTGTTCTGGGTTCTGTGTGCCTGCAATACCCTTTTTGTATACCAGGTGTAAATACCCACCGTCTGACCTGTTAGTACACGGCTGTGTACTCAGACATATTTAAAAAAAAGTCCTGTTATTTGGCACCTGTATTGTGCGTTCTGCGTGCCTGCAAAACTCTTTTATATACGTGCTGTTAATACCCACCGTCTGACCTGTTAGTACACGGCTGTGTAATCAGACATATTTTAAAAAAAGGCCTTTTATTTGGCACCTGTATTGTGCGTTCTGCGTGCCTGCAAAACTCTTTTATATACGTGCTGTTAATACCCACCGTCTGACCTGTTAGTACACGGCTGTGTAATCAGACATATTTAAAAAAAAGTCCTTTTATTTGACACCTGTACTGTGGGTTCTGCATGCCTGCAAAACTCTTTTATATACGTGGTGTTAATACACACCGTCTGACCTTGTAGGACACGGCTGTGTACTCAGACATATTTAAAAAAAAAGTCCTGTTATTTGGCACCTGTATTGTATGTTCTGCGTGCCTGCAAAACTCTTTTATATACGTGCTGTTAATACCCACCGTCTGACCTGTTAGTACACGGCTGTGTAATCAGACATATTTAAAAAAAAGGCCTTTTATTTGGCACCTGTATTGTGCGTTCTGCGTGCCTGCAAAACTCTTTTATATATGTGCTGTTAATACCCACCGTCTGACCTGTTAGTACACGGCTGTGTAATCAGACATATTTAAAAAAAAGTCCTTTTGTTTGGCACCTGTACTGTGCGTTCTGCGTGCCTGCAAAACTCTTTTATATACGTGCTGTTAATACCCACCGTCTGACCTGTTAGTACACGGCTGTGTAATCAGACATATTTAAAAAAAAGTCCTTTTATTTGGCACCTGTACTGTGCGTTCTGTGTGCCTGCAAAACTCTTTTATATACGTGGTGTTAATACACACCGTCTGACCTTGTAGTACACGGCTGTGTACCTAGAAATATTTAAAAAAAAGTCCTTTTATTTGGCACCTGTATTGTGCGTTCTGCGTGCCTGCAAAACTCTTTTATATACGTGCTGTTAATACCCACCGTCTGACCTGTTAGTACACGGCTGTGTAATCAGACATATTTAAAAAAAGACCTGTTATTTGGCACCTGTACTGTGCGTTCTGCGTGCCTGCAAAACTCTTTTATATACGTGGTGTTAATACACACCGTCTGACCTTGTAGTACACGGCTGTGTACCTAGAAATATTTTTAAAAAAAAGTCCTTTTATTTGGCACCTGTATTGTGCGTTCTGCGTGCCTGCAAAACTCTTTTATATACGTGGTGTTAATACACACCGTCTGACCTTGTAGTACACGGCTGTGTACCTAGAAATATTAAAAAAAAAGTCCTTTTATTTGGCACCTGTATTGTGCGTTCTGCATGCCTGCAAAACTCTTTTATATACGTACTGGTAATACACACCGTCTGACCTGGTAGTACACGGCTGTGTACCTAGAAATATTTTTTAAAAAAGTCCTTTTATTTGGCACCTGTATTGTGCGTTCTGCGTGCCTGCAAAACTCTTTTATATACGTGCTGTTAATACCCACCGTCTGACCTGTTAGTACACGGCTGTGTAATCAGACATATTTAAAAAAAAGTCCTGTTATTTGGCACCTGTACTGTGCGTTCTGCGTGCCTGCAAAACTCTTTTATATACGTGGTGTTAATACACACCGTCTGACCTGGTAGTACACGGCTGTGTACCTAGAAATATTTTTTAAAAAAGTCCTTTTATTTGGCACCTGTATTGTGCGTTCTGCGTGCCTGCAAAACTCTTTTATATACGTGGTGTTAATACACACCGTCTGACCTTGTAGTACACGGCTGTGTACCTAGAAATATTAAAAAAAAGTCCTTTTATTTGGCACCTGTATTGTGCGTTCTGCGTGCCTGCAAAACTCTTTTATATACGTGCTGTTAATACCCACCGTCTGACCTGTTAGTACACGGCTGTGTAATCAGACATATTTAAAAAAAAGTCCTGTTATTTGGCACCTGTACTGTGCGTTCTGCGTGCCTGCAAAACTCTTTTATATACGTGGTGTTAATACACACCGTCTGACCTGGTAGTACACGGCTGTGTACCTAGAAATATTTAAAAAAAAAGTCCTTTTATTTGGCACCTGTATTGTGCGTTCTGCGTGCCTGCAAAACTCTTTTATATACGTGGTGTTAATACACACCGTCTGACCTTGTAGTACACGGCTGTGTACCTAGAAATATTAAAAAAAAGTCCTTTTATTTGGCACCTGTATTGTGCGTTCTGCGTGCCTGCAAAACTCTTTTATATACGTGCTGTTAATACCCACCGTCTGACCTGTTAGTACACGGCTGTGTAATCAGACATATTTTAAAAAAAAGTCCTGTTATTTGGCACCTGTACTGTGCGTTCTGCGTGCCTGCAAAACTCTTTTATATACGTGGTGTTAATACACACCGTCTGACCTGGTAGTACACGGCTGTGTACCTAGAAATATTTAAAAAAAAAGTCCTTTTATTTGGCACCTGTATTGTGCGTTCTGCGTGCCTGCAAAACTCTTTTATATACGTGGTGTTAATACACACCGTCTGACCTTGTAGTACACGGCTGTGTACCTAGAAATATTAAAAAAAAAGTCCTTTTATTTGGCACCTGTATTGTGCGTTCTGCGTGCCTGCAAAACTCTTTTATATACGTGCTGTTAATACCCACCGTCTGACCTGTTAGTACACGGCTGTGTAATCAGACATATTTAAAAAAAAGTCCTTTTATTTGGCACCTGTACTGTGCGTTCTGCGTGCCTGCAAAACTCTTTTATATACGTGGTGTTAATACACACCGTCTGACCTGGTAGTACACGGCTGTGTACCTAGAAATATTTAAAAAAAAAGTCCTTTTATTTGGCACCTGTATTGTGCGTTCTGCGTGCCTGCAAAACTCTTTTATATACGTGGTGTTAATACACACCGTCTGACCTTGTAGTACACGGCTGTGTACCTAGAAATATTTTAAAAAAAGTCCTTTTATTTGGCACCTGTATTGTGCGTTCTGCGTGCCTGCAAAACTCTTTTATATACGTGCTGTTAATACCCACCGTCTGACCTGTTATTACACGGCTGTGTAATCAGACATATTTAAAAAAAAGTCCTGTTATTTGGCACCTGTACTGTGCTTTCTGCGTGCCTGCAAAACTCTTTTATATACGTGGTGTTAATACCCACCGTCTGACCTGTTAGTACACGGCTGTGTAATCAGACATATTTAAAAAAAAGTCCTTTTATTTGGCACCTGTACTGTGCTTTCTGCGTGCCTGCAAAACTCTTTTATATACGTGGTGTTAATACACACCGTCTGACCTTGTAGTACACAGCTGTGTACCTAGAAATATTTAAAAAAAAGTCCTTTTATTTGGCACCTGTACTGTGCGTTCTGCGTGCCTGCAAAACTCTTTTATATACGTCCTGTTAATACCCACCGTCTGACCTGTTAGTACACGGCTGTGTAATCAGACATATTTTAAAAAAAGTCCTTTTATTTGGCACCTGTACTGTGCGTTCTGCGTGCCTGCAAAACTCTTTTATATACGTGGTGTTAATACACACCGTCTGACCTTGTAGTACACGGCTGTGTACGTAGAAATATTTAAAAAAATCCTTTTATTTGGCACCTGTATTGTGCGTTCTGCGTGCCTGCAAAACTCTTTTATATACGTGGTGTTAATACACACCGTATGACCTTGTAGTACACGGCTGTGTACCTAGAAATATTTTAAAAAAAGTCCTTTTATTTGGCACCTGTACTGTGCGTTCTGCGTGCCTGCAAAACTCTTTTATATACATGCTGTTAATACCCACCGTCTGACCTGTTAGTACACGGCTGTGTAATCAGACATATTTAAAAAAAAGTCCTTTTATTTGGCACCTGTACTGTGCGTTCTGCGTGCCTGCAAAACTCTTTTATATACGTGGTGTTAATACACACCGTCTGACCTGGTAGTATACGGCTGTGTACGCCAAATATTGTAACCAAAAAAAAAAAATGCGGAGGGCTAGCGGAATCGGACGTGGACGAGGACGGGGGCGCGGAAATGCTGTTGGGGGCCTTGTTGAAGCCAGTGGGGATACAATGCGTGCTGGTGAGGGGCAGCCAGGATTCCGCTCATCCAGAATCCCTGCCTTTATGGGACAGTTAAGCAGGGGGCGGGTTACACCGCTGTTGAGGCCTGAGCAGTGTGAACAGGTGGTGCAATGGATAGCCGATAGCGCTTCCACACAGTTGTCCACCAGCCAGTCATCCACACAGTCTCACTCTGACCCTCCTTCCTCCACACCTGGCCAACAGAGTCATCCCACCCTTGACCCCTCCCAGGAGCTCTTTTCGGGTCCTTTTTCAGATGTGCCGGAAGAATCCCTGGAGCTACCAGAGGAATTTGTTTGTAGTGATGCCCAACCACTTGAGTATTCGCCATCTCCTGCTGATGTGGACCCTGAACCAGCATCTGTTATCATGAGCGATGATGATGATGAGACGCAGTTGCCATCAAGGGAGGCTGTTGGAATGTCCAGTGGGCAGGAGGAGGAGCAGAGTGAGGAAGTGGAAGAGGAGGTGGTGGATGACGAAATGACCGACCCCACTTGGCCAGGGGTGATGTCCAGCGGGGAAAGCAGTGGAGAGGTGGTGGTCTGCGCAGCACCGAAAAAGGCAGCAAGAGGCAGAGGATGTCCAGAGGCAGAGGGATGTCCAGAGGCAGAGGGATGTCCACAGGCAGAGGGATGTCCACAGGCAGAGGACAGTCCAGACAGAGAAGTGAGGCCACAGCCAGCAGGGCCGAAGCTGTTCCCGGCAGCAGGCAGTCGCGCGAAGCTCCCCCATCGAGGCCTCGTACTTCTGTGGTGTGGAGATTTTTTAATGTTTGTGCGGATGACAAACTGAGCGCGGTTTGCACACTCTGCCACTCAAAACTGAGTAGGGGCTCTGAGAAGAGCAATATGACCACCTCAGGCATGCGGCGTCACTTGGAAGTCAAGCACTGGGCTGAGTGGGAGAGAGCAAACGCAATACAACCTGCGCCAGGTCTTCCTGCCACTGCCTCTTCCCCTTTGTTGTGTGCTGCCACTGCGGTCCAGACCTCCAGCCAGGACACCTCCACATCTGCCTCTGCCTCGACTACTTTGGGGCCTTCTCCTGCTGCCTCCCCTTCCCCCGCATCTTCGCCTGCACCTTCACACTCCTCGTCCCATCAACTGTCCATCTCGCAGGCGTTCGACCGCAGGCGGAAGTACGCCTCGAGTCACCCCCAAGCCCAAGCCTTAAACTGCCACATCTCCAAACTGCTGGCCCTGGAGATGTTGCCGTTTAGGCTTGTGGAGACGCAGGCCTTCCGCGACCTGATGGCGGCTGCCGCACCTCGCTATTCCGTCCCCAGCCGCCACTACTTTTCCCGGAGTGCCGTCCCCGCCCTGCACCAGCACGTGTCGCGTAACATCAGGCGGGCCCTGAGGTACGCAGTCAGCGCAAAGGTCCACTTGACCACCGACTCGTGGACAAGCGCTTGCGGCCAGGGACGATACATCTCTTTGACGGCACACTGGGTGAATGTTGTGGAAGCGGGGACGGGGTCGCAAAGAGAGACGGCCTACCTACCACCCCCGCCCAAGATTGCCAGCAGGGGTTCTGATAAACCCCCCTCCTCTTCCTCCTCCTCCTCTGCCTTAACATCGCCCTCAGCCGCTAGCTGGAAGCGTTGCAGCACTGGCGCGGGGAGACGTCAGCAGGCGGTGCTTAAGCTCATCAGCTTGGGCGACAGGAAGCACAGCGCCCCAGAGGTGAGGGACGCCATATTGCAGCAGACGGAGATGTGGCTGTCGCCGCTGCAGCTAGGACCAGGCATGGTCGTGTGCGATAACGGCCGTAACCTGGTGGCGGCTCTGGAGCTTGCCGAACTCAATCACGTACCATGCCTGGCCCACGTTTTTAATCTGGTAGTCCAAAAATTTCTAAAGACTTACCCCAACCTGGCAGAGCTACTGGTGAAAGTGCGGCGCTTGTGCGCTCACTTTCGGAAGTCAACTGTAGCTGCTGCTAGCTTAAAAAAACTCCAGCAACGCCTCCATTTGCCTGAACATCGGCTGTTGTGCGACCTGCCGACTCGCTGGAATTCCACCTATTCCATGTTGGCCAGGGTGTGTGAGCAGCAGAGAGCATTGATGGAGTACCAGATTATGAATCCACGCGTGCCTCCAACTCAGCTCCCTCAGTTTGCCAACCACGAGTGGCCATGGATGGCAGACATATGCGATGTACTGCGTATCTTTGAGGAGTCCACCAAGAAGGTCAGCAGCGAGGACGCTATAGTGAGCGTAACCATCCCGCTCCTATGCGTCCTTAAAGAATCGCTCATCGCAATAAGGGAGAACGCATTGCACGCAGAGGAGACGGGGGTAGGAGGAGACGCAACGGAGCTACACAGTCAGACCACACTTTTGTCTGCTTCTCGGTGGCAGTTGCAGGAGGAGGAGGATGAGGAGGAGGAGGACGACGTGGAGGTGGCTGTGGAAGAGGAGGAGGATGCTGGCGGCGAGGGTAGCAGTCAGGCTGTGTGCGTCCCATTGGTTCAGCGCGGATGGGGCGGAGAGGAGGCGGAAGAGGAAGAGGAGGAAATGGCAAGTGATCCTTCTGGTGGGGGCAGTGACGTCATGCCTATTCAGAGTCTGGCACACATGGCTGACTTCATGCTGGGCTGCTTTTCCCGGGACACACGTGTTGTCCGGATAGTGGAGAACAAACTGTACTGGGTCTTCGCACTCCTGGACCCCCGGTATAAAGATAACGTCTCCTCTTTTATTCCGGTAGAGGAGAGGACGAATCGATTGCTGGAATACCAGAGGGAACTCGTGCAGAACATGATGGAGATTTTCCCACCCACCATCGCTGGCGGCAGAGAGGAGAGGGTCTCCCAGAGTCCCACAACATCGATCAGGCCCACAGCCACCAGGGGAACACTCTCCAAGGTGTGGGACACGTTCATGGCACCCCCTCGTGCAACTTCCATCACTGCGGGGCCCGCTATCAGCAGGAGGGACAAGTATCGGCGGATGTTGCGGGAGTACCTGGCAGACCGTACCCCTGTCCTCCCCGATCCCTCGGCGTCCTACACTTACTGGGTCTCCAAGTTGGACACGTGGCTGGAACTGTCCCTGTACGCCTTGGAGGTGCTTGCCTGCCCTGCCGCCAGCGTGCTATCAGAAAGGGTGTTCAGCGCAGCCGGGGGCATTATAACCGATAAGCGCAGCCGCCTGTCAACCGACAGTGCCGACAGGCTGACGCTAATCAAAATGAACAGCAAGTGGATTGACCCGGACTTTGCTTCTCCAACAGTGGAAAGCAGCCAAAAGTGAAGTGCCATCTGTATGAAGTGCCATTTCCTCCTCCACCTCCTCCTCCTCCTCCTTAACCGCCGTAGAATTGCTCCGTAAAAAAAAAAAATATATATTTATGGCTCACCTCTTGGGCCTACAAGCAATTTTTATCATGGCTCACCTCTTGGGCCTACAAGCAATTTTTATCATGGCTCACTCTTGGGCCTACAAGCAATTTTTATCATGGCTCACCTCTTGGGCCTACAAGCAATTTTTATCATGGCTCACCTCTTGGGCCTACAAGCAATTTTTATCATGGCTCACCTCTTGGGCCTACAAGCAATTTTTATCATGGCTCACCTCTTGGGCCTACAAGCAATTTTTATCATGGCTCACCTCTTGGGCCTACAAACAATTTTTAAGAGGTCTCACCTCTTGGGCCTACAAACAATTTTTATTATGGCTCACCTCTTGGGCCTTAATACAATTTTTAAGAGGTCTCACCTCTTTGGCCTCCACTTAATTTTTTCGAGGGCTCACCTCTTGGGCCTCCATATAATTTTTTCGAGGGCTCACCTCAAGCTAACTTTGCGCACTCATTAAAATATTTTCACAACAAGGACCTAAGAGCCCTCGATGGGAGAGCTTTGTGTGGGGGCCTGTTATAGGGAAGAGATGCGGCCCTGCGGGCTCTAGCCTGCCTTCTCCATGAGCCTCTGGCCAGCCCACGGCCTCTTCCTGCCTTTTGCGGTCCTACGCATCCCTCAACATCCCCACTGCTTTACCTGCTAGACATGACACTGGGCCAGGTCGGGTCACTGACTTCGTCATACTCAACCACCTCCTCTTACACTGCCTCACTTTGCTCCAACAGCCTCCCTTGCTGGCAACTGTGTCTCATCATCGTCCCTAATCATTTTACACTTTAGTGCCCGTTCCACACCACCATCAGCTAGAGATGGAGCTTGCTCCAGTGTTTGGGCATCAGAACAAACAAAATCCTCAGATAGCTCCTGCGATTCTTGCATGGGTGGGAACACTGGGTTGATAACATTGGGCAGGGTGGGAGGAAGGAGGGTCAGAGTGAGGTCCCTGCAGTTTCTGCAGGCTATCGACGAGACTGGACTTTGTGGACTTGACTGGGTGGTGGACAGATTTAACAAATCTAGAAGGAGAAGGAGGGGTTTGCCGAGCTGTCTGTAAGGGTTGCGGAAATCCAGACAGAACCAAGGCCCAAAACTTGGGTGGGGGTAGCAGGTTTGCCCGTCCCCGCCTCCACAACATTCACCCAGTGTGCTGTCAGGGAGATGTAGCATCCCCGGCCTCAAACCAAAGTGTTGGTGGTCAAATGGCCTTTTGCAGTAACCGTGTTACTCGGGCGTGGATGATGTTTTGGGACATGTGCCTGGGCAAGGCAGGGATGGCACAGAGGGAAAAATAGTGATGGCTTGATTGCTTTCCCCCTTGCCTATGCCATCTGTGGTTGTCATAGGCAACGTGATTTTAAGGGGTGCAGAATTTTATCTTCTTTTTTGTCTAGTTTGGCTTGGGGTCCATGGCAATGTAGAGGAAAGAAGGTTTCCTTGTATGGTCTCACTTTACAGAGAGGTTATATTGTCTTTGGAGTGTATTGTTGAGAGGCTGTGATAGTGGCGTAATAGTGCGACTTGGGCGCGTTATATGCACCCAGACATGCTTCCCCTGCTGTCCCAGTTGCATTCCAGCAGTGTTGGCATCCTTTTCTGAGGTTTCAGGGTGGACTTGGTGACCTCCAAGTGGTCGAATTGAGATTTCCAAGTGGCGAGCATTTTTTTCCCATAGACTTTAATGGGATTCGATATTCGGTCGAATAGTCGAATATCGCGGTCTATTCGAATCGAATTTCGAACTTTCGAATATTTCACTACTCGCTCATCTCTATATGACTGCTACTCAATCAGCAATTCAGCATGGCTCCCACGTGCCTAGATTCAAGTCTCCTACAGGGATTGCTCTGTTTTACTTGGAGACGGCGGTCATTGCATGTAGGACTGTAGATGTATCACATATGATGGCAATGGTTTTATTACACCAGTTTTGATAAATCTCCCCCAGTGTACCTCAATATATAATGTAGGTGTAATTGACATTCCGAGTTAGTCCATTGTTTTAATGATACAGTTAGTTAAATATTTCGCCTTGTACAAGTGTGCAGTGGACCCAAAATCATCATCACTAATACAATCTGTTAGCTAAAAAATGATGATCAACGTTGAGGGGAATAATTGCATCTGTCAGTGAAGAGTAGAAACATGGTGATCCCTTCAGGGTAGCAGGCGTGCAGCCTGGACGTCTAAGGGCATCACAGACCTGTTATTGCTGAACACTAGAGATGAGCGAGTAGTGAAATATTCGAAAGTTCGAAATTCGATTAGAATAGACCGCGATATTCGAATATCGAATCCCATTAAAGTCTATGGGAAAAAAATGCTCGCCACTTGGAAATCTCAATTCGACCACTTGGAGGTCACCAAGTCCACCCTGAAACCTCAGAAAAGGATGCCAACACTGCTGGAATGCAACTGGGACAGCAGGGGAAGCATGTCTGGGTGCATATAACGCGCCCAAGTCGCACTATTACGCCACTATCACAGCCTCTCAACAATACACTCCAAAGACAATATAACCTCTCTGTAAAGTGAGACCATACAAGGAAACCTTCTTTCCTCTACATTGCCATGGACCCCAAGCCAAACTAGACAAAAAAGAAGATAAAATTCTGCACCCCTTAAAATCACGTTGCCTATGACAACCACAGATGGCATAGGCAAGGGGGAAAGCAATCAAGCCATCACTATTTTTCCCTCTGTGCCATCCCTGCCTTGCCCAGGCACATGTCCCAAAACATCATCCACGCCCGAGTAACACGGTTACTGCAAAAGGCCATTTGACCACCAACACTTTGGTTTGAGGCCGGGGATGCTACATCTCCCTGACAGCACACTGGGTGAATGTTGTGGAGGCGGGGACGGGCAAACCTGCTACCCCCACCCAAGTTTTGGGCCTTGGTTCTGTCTGGATTTCCGCAACCCTTACAGACAGCTCGGCAAACCCCTCCTTCTCCTTCTAGATTTGTTAAATCTGTCCACCACCCAGTCAAGTCCACAAAGTCCAGTCTCGTCGATAGCCTGCAGAAACTGCAGGGACCTCACTCTGACCCTCCTTCCTCCCACCCTGCCCAATGTTATCAACCCAGTGTTCCCACCCATGCAAGAATCGCAGGAGCTATCTGAGGATTTTGTTTGTTCTGATGCCCAAACACTGGAGCAAGCTCCATCTCTAGCTGATGGTGGTGTGGAACGGGCACTAAAGTGTAAAATGATTAGGGACGATGATGAGACACAGTTGCCAGCAAGGGAGGCTGTTGGAGCAAAGTGAGGCAGTGTAAGAGGAGGTGGTTGAGTATGACGAAGTCAGTGACCCGACCTGGCCCAGTGTCATGTCTAGCAGGTAAAGCAGTGGGGATGTTGAGGGATGCGTAGGACCGCAAAAGGCAGGAAGAGGCCGTGGGCTGGCCAGAGGCTCATGGAGAAGGCAGGCTAGAGCCCGCAGGGCCGCATCTCTTCCCTATAACAGGCCCCCACACAAAGCTCTCCCATCGAGGGCTCTTAGGTCCTTGTTGTGAAAATATTTTAATGAGTGCGCAAAGTTAGCTTGAGGTGAGCCCTCGAAAAAATTATATGGAGGCCCAAGAGGTGAGCCCTCGAAAAAATTAAGTGGAGGCCAAAGAGGTGAGACCTCTTAAAAATTGTATTAAGGCCCAAGAGGTGAGCCATAATAAAAATTGTTTGTAGGCCCAAGAGGTGAGACCTCTTAAAAATTGTTTGTAGGCCCAAGAGGTGAGCCATGATAAAAATTGCTTGTAGGCCCAAGAGGTGAGCCATGATAAAAATTGCTTGTAGGCCCAAGAGGTGAGCCATAAAAATTATATAATATATTTTTTTTTTTACGGAGCAATTCTACGGCGGTTAAGGAGGAGGAGGTGGAGGAGGAAATGGCACTTCATACAGATGGCACTTCACTTTTGGCTGCTTTCCACTGTTGGAGAAGCAAAGTCCGGGTCAATCCACTTGCTGTTCATTTTGATTAGCGTCAGCCTGTCGGCACTGTCGGTTGACAGGCGGCTGCGCTTATCGGTTATAATGCCCCCGGCTGCGCTGAACACCCTTTCTGATAGCACGCTGGCGGCAGGGCAGGCAAGCACCTCCAAGGCGTACAGGGACAGTTCCAGCCACGTGTCCAACTTGGAGACCCAGTAAGTGTAGGACGCCGAGGGATCGGGGAGGACAGGGGTACGGTCTGCCAGGTACTCCCGCAACATCCGCCGATACTTGTCCCTCCTGCTGATAGCGGGCCCCGCAGTGATGGAAGTTGCACGAGGGGGTGCCATGAACGTGTCCCACACCTTGGAGAGTGTTCCCCTGGTGGCTGTGGGCCTGATCGATGTTGTGGGACTCTGGGAGACCCTCTCCTCTCTGCCGCCAGCGATGGTGGGTGGGAAAATCTCCATCATGTTCTGCACGAGTTCCCTCTGGTATTCCAGCAATCGATTCGTCCTCTCCTCTACCGGAATAAAAGAGGAGACGTTATCTTTATACCGGGGGTCCAGGAGTGCGAAGACCCAGTACAGTTTGTTCTCCACTATCCGGACAACACGTGTGTCCCGGGAAAAGCAGCCCAGCATGAAGTCAGCCATGTGTGCCAGACTCTGAATAGGCATGACGTCACTGCCCCCACCAGAAGGATCACTTGCCATTTCCTCCTCTTCCTCTTCCGCCTCCTCTCCGCCCCATCCGCGCTGAACCAATGGGACGCACACAGCCTGACTGCTACCCTCGCCGCCAGCATCCTCCTCCTCTTCCACAGCCACCTCCACGTCGTCCTCCTCCTCCTCATCCTCCTCCTCCTCCTGCAACTGCCACCGAGAAGCAGACAAAAGTGTGGTCTGACTGTGTAGCTCCGTTGCGTCTCCTCCTACCCCCGTCTCCTCTGCGTGCAATGCGTTCTCCCTTATTGCGATGAGCGATTCTTTAAGGACGCATAGGAGCGGGATGGTTACGCTCACTATAGCGTCCTCGCTGCTGACCTTCTTGGTGGACTCCTCAAAGATACGCAGTACATCGCATATGTCTGCCATCCATGGCCACTCGTGGTTGGCAAACTGAGGGAGCTGAGTTGGAGGCACGCGTGGATTCATAATCTGGTACTCCATCAATGCTCTCTGCTGCTCACACACCCTGGCCAACATGGAATAGGTGGAATTCCAGCGAGTCGGCAGGTCGCACAACAGCCGATGTTCAGGCAAATGGAGGCGTTGCTGGAGTTTTTTTAAGCTAGCAGCAGCTACAGTTGACTTCCGAAAGTGAGCGCACAAGCGCCGCACTTTCACCAGTAGCTCTGCCAGGTTGGGGTAAGTCTTTAGAAATTTTTGGACTACCAGATTAAAAACGTGGGCCAGGCATGGTACGTGATTGAGTTCGGCAAGCTCCAGAGCCGCCACCAGGTTACGGCCGTTATCGCACACGACCATGCCTGGTCCTAGCTGCAGCGGCGACAGCCACATCTCCGTCTGCTGCAATATGGCGTCCCTCACCTCTGGGGCGCTGTGCTTCCTGTCGCCCAAGCTGATGAGCTTAAGCACCGCCTGCTGACGTCTCCCCGCGCCAGTGCTGCAACGCTTCCAGCTAGCGGCTGAGGGCGATGTTAAGGCAGAGGAGGAGGAGGAAGAGGAGGGGGGTTTATCAGAACCCCTGCTGGCAATCTTGGGCGGGGGTGGTAGGTAGGCCGTCTCTCTTTGCGACCCCGTCCCCGCTTCCACAACATTCACCCAGTGTGCCGTCAAAGAGATGTATCGTCCCTGGCCGCAAGCGCTTGTCCACGAGTCGGTGGTCAAGTGGACCTTTGCGCTGACTGCGTACCTCAGGGCCCGCCTGATGTTACGCGACACGTGCTGGTGCAGGGCGGGGACGGCACTCCGGGAAAAGTAGTGGCGGCTGGGGACGGAATAGCGAGGTGCGGCAGCCGCCATCAGGTCGCGGAAGGCCTGCGTCTCCACAAGCCTAAACGGCAACATCTCCAGGGCCAGCAGTTTGGAGATGTGGCAGTTTAAGGCTTGGGCTTGGGGGTGACTCGAGGCGTACTTCCGCCTGCGGTCGAACGCCTGCGAGATGGACAGTTGATGGGACGAGGAGTGTGAAGGTGCAGGCGAAGATGCGGGGGAAGGGGAGGCAGCAGGAGAAGGCCCCAAAGTAGTCGAGGCAGAGGCAGATGTGGAGGTGTCCTGGCTGGAGGTCTGGACCGCAGTGGCAGCACACAACAAAGGGGAAGAGGCAGTGGCAGGAAGACCTGGCGCAGGTTGTATTGCGTTTGCTCTCTCCCACTCAGCCCAGTGCTTGACTTCCAAGTGACGCCGCATGCCTGAGGTGGTCATATTGCTCTTCTCAGAGCCCCTACTCAGTTTTGAGTGGCAGAGTGTGCAAACCGCGCTCAGTTTGTCATCCGCACAAACATTAAAAAATCTCCACACCACAGAAGTACGAGGCCTCGATGGGGGAGCTTCGCGCGACTGCCTGCTGCCGGGAACAGCTTCGGCCCTGCTGGCTGTGGCCTCACTTCTCTGTCTGGACTGTCCTCTGCCTCTGGACATCCCTCTGCCTGTGGACATCCCTCTGCCTCTGGACATCCCTCTGCCTCTGGACATCCTCTGCCTCTTGCTGCCTTTTTCGGTGCTGCGCAGACCACCACCTCTCCACTGCTTTCCCCGCTGGACATCACCCCTGGCCAAGTGGGGTCGGTCATTTCGTCATCCACCACCTCCTCTTCCACTTCCTCACTCTGCTCCTCCTCCTGCCCACTGGACATTCCAACAGCCTCCCTTGATGGCAACTGCGTCTCATCATCATCATCGCTCATGATAACAGATGCTGGTTCAGGGTCCACATCAGCAGGAGATGGCGAATACTCAAGTGGTTGGGCATCACTACAAACAAATTCCTCTGGTAGCTCCAGGGATTCTTCCGGCACATCTGAAAAAGGACCCGAAAAGAGCTCCTGGGAGGGGTCAAGGGTGGGATGACTCTGTTGGCCAGGTGTGGAGGAAGGAGGGTCAGAGTGAGACTGTGTGGATGACTGGCTGGTGGACAACTGTGTGGAAGCGCTATCGGCTATCCATTGCACCACCTGTTCACACTGCTCAGGCCTCAACAGCGGTGTAACCCGCCCCCTGCTTAACTGTCCCATAAAGGCAGGGATTCTGGATGAGCGGAATCCTGGCTGCCCCTCACCAGCACGCATTGTATCCCCACTGGCTTCAACAAGGCCCCCAACAGCATTTCCGCGCCCCCGTCCTCGTCCACGTCCGATTCCGCTAGCCCTCCGCATTTTTTTTTTTTGGTTACAATATTTGGCGTACACAGCCTTATACTACCAGGTCAGACGGTGTGTATTAACACCACGTATATAAAAGAGTTTTGCAGGCACGCAGAACGCACAGTACAGGTGCCAAATAAAAGGACTTTTTTTTAAATATTTCTAGGTACACAGCCGTGTACTACAAGGTCAGACGGTGTGTATTAACACCATGTATATAAAAGAGTTTTGTAGGCACGCAGAACGCACAATACAGGTGCCAAATAAAAGGCCTTTTTTTTAAATATTTCTAGGTACACAGCCGTGTACTACAAGGTCAGACGGTGTGTATTAACACCACGTATATAAAAGAGTTTTGCAGGCACGCAGAACACACAGTACAGGTGCCAAATAAAAGGACTTTTTTTTAAATATGTCTGATTACACAGCCGTGTACTAACAGGTCAGACGGTGGGTATTAACAGCACGTATATAAAAGAGTTTTGCAGGCACGCAGAACGCACAGTACAGGTGCCAAATAACAGGACTTTTTTTTAAATATGTCTGATTACACAGCCGTGTACTAACAGGTCAGACGGTGGGTATTAACAGCACGTATATAAAAGAGTTTTGCAGGCACGCAGAACGCACAGTACAGGTGCCAAATAACAGGACTTTTTTTTTAAATATGTCTGATTACACAGCCGTGTACTAACAGGTCAGACGGTGGGTATTAACACCACGTATATAAAAGAGTTTTGCAGGCACGCAGAACGCACAATACAGGTGCCAAATAAAAGGACTTTTTTTAAATATTTCTAGGTACACAGCCGTGTACTACAGGTCAGACGGTGTGTATTAACAGCACGTATATAAAAGAGTTTTGCAGGCACGCAGAACGCACAATACAGGTGCCAAATAAAAGGACTTTTTTTTTAAATATTTCTAGGTACACAGCCGTGTACTACCAGGTCAGACGGTGTGTATTAACACCACGTATATAAAAGAGTTTTGCAGGCACGCAGAACGCACAGTACAGGTGCCAAATAAAAGGACTTTTTTTTAAATATGTCTGATTACACAGCCGTGTACTAACAGGTCAGACGGTGGGTATTAACAGCACGTATATAAAAGAGTTTTGCAGGCACGCAGAACGCACAGTACAGGTGCCAAATAAAAGGACTTTTTTTTAAATATGTCTGATTACACAGCCGTGTACTAACAGGTCAGACGGTGGGTATTAACAGCACGTATATAAAAGAGTTTTGCAGGCACGCAGAACGCACAGTACAGGTGCCAAATAAAGGACTTTTTTTTAAATATGTCTGATTACACAGCCGTGTACTACAGGTCAGACGGTGGTATTAACAGCACGTATATAAAAGAGTTTTGCAGGCACGCAGAACGCACAGTACAGGTGCCAAATAAAAGGACTTTTTTTTAAATATGTCTGATTACACAGCCGTGTACTAACAGGTCAGACGGTGTGTATTAACAGCACGTATATAAAAGAGTTTTGCAGGCACGCAGAACGCACAATACAGGTGCCAAATAAAAGGACTTTTTTTTTAAATATTTCTAGGTACACAGCCGTGTACTACCAGGTCAGACGGTGTGTATTAACACCACGTATATAAAAGAGTTTTGCAGGCACGCAGAACGCACAGTACAGGTGCCAAATAAAAGGACTTTTTTTAAATATGTCTGATTACACAGCCGTGTACTAACAGGTCAGACGGTGGGTATTAACAGCACGTATATAAAAGAGTTTTGCAGGCACGCAGAACGCACAGTACAGGTGCCAAATAACAGGACTTTTTTTTAAATATGTCTGATTACACAGCCGTGTACTAACAGGTCAGACGGTGGGTATTAACACCACGTATATAAAAGAGTTTTGCAGGCACGCAGAACGCACAGTACAGGTGCCAAATAAAAGGACTTTTTTTTAAATATGTCTGATTACACAGCCGTGTACTAACAGGTCAGACGGTGGGTATTAACAGCACGTATATAAAAGAGTTTTGCAGGCACGCAGAACGCACAGTACAGGTGCCAAATAAAAGGACTTTTTTTTAAATATGTCTGATTACACAGCCGTGTACTAACAGGTCAGACGGTGGGTATTAACAGCACGTATATAAAAGAGTTTTGCAGGCACGCAGAACGCACAGTACAGGTGCCAAATAAAAGGACTTTTTTTTAAATATGTCTGATTACACAGCCGTGTACTAACAGGTCAGACGGTGGGTATTAACAGCACGTATATAAAAGAGTTTTGCAGGCACGCAGAACGCACAGTACAGGTGCCAAATAAAAGGACTTTTTTTTAAATATGTCTGATTACACAGCCGTGTACTAACAGGTCAGACGGTGGGTATTAACAGCACGTATATAAAAGAGTTTTGCAGGCACGCAGAACGCACAGTACAGGTGCCAAATAAAAGGCCTTTTTTTAAATATGTCTGATTACACAGCCGTGTACTAACAGGTCAGACGGTGGGTATTAACAGCACGTATATAAAAGAGTTTGCAGGCATGCAGAACGCACAATACAGGTGCCAAATAACAGGACTTTTTTTTAAATATGTCCGAGTACACAGCCGTGTACTAACAGGTCAGACCGTGTGTATTTACACCTGGTATACAAAAAGGGTATTGCAGGCACACAGAACCCAGAACACTAGAGCCAAAGAAACTGTATTTAAAAAAAAAAAATGTACACAGCCGTATACTGCCAGAAGATCAGATGGTGCATATACACACTAGGTATATAACAGGGTTTTGCAGCCAAAAAGAACGCAGAACAGTAGTGCCAATATAGTTGGTATGTAGCAGAGACCTAATACACCACTAATGCCTCTCTCTGTCCCTACTCCAGCAGCTATCCCTGAATACAGCAGCCGTTCTCTGCAGAGTGTATATAGTAGTAAAGCTATCACTGTACTGC
The DNA here is from genome assembly GCA_900303285.1 of Rhinella marina. Taxonomy (NCBI): domain Eukaryota; kingdom Metazoa; phylum Chordata; class Amphibia; order Anura; family Bufonidae; genus Rhinella; species Rhinella marina. Next base: position 250 of record ONZH01004529.1, on the reverse strand, counting down.
ACTATAGTAGCCCTGATAAGGGCTTTTAATCACGCTCCTGCCTGTCCAACAGCTAAAACCTATCTCTCCCTTCTCCAGCCTCTGTCCCTGACTAAGTTCACGCAGCATATGCGAACGAGCAGGAAGACCTGAGTTATTAATATTCGAGGTCACGTGGTTTTTCCAGCCAATCCATGTAGACGCCGTTTTTGCGCTGCCAGCGTTCTCTGCGGGCCTGTCATACCCCCCTGCATGTGATTGGCTGGAAAAA